>CAUYQG010157883.1:0-20931 GCA_963574415.1 Tarsius wallacei | reverse complement strand
TCACTCTGTCGCCCATACTGGAGTGCAGTGGCCGCTCCCGGCCACCACAGCCTCGACCTGCTGGGCTCCGGCGATCCTTCCGCCTCAGCCTTCTGAGTAGCTGGAACTACAGGCGCGCGCTACCATGCCCGGCTGATTTTTGATTTATTGTAGAGATGGGGTCTCGCCAAGTTACCCAGGCGGGTCTCGAACCCGCGGGCTCAGGTCATCCACTCACCTCAGCCTCCCAAGGCGCGGGATGACAGGCTGAGCCACCGAGCCCGGCTTAATTTTTTTTTTTTTTGAGTTGGAGTCTCACTCTGTCGCCCAGGCTGGAGTACGGTGGCACACTCACAGCCACCCCAGCGTCGACCTTCTGGGCCCCGGCGATCCTTCTGCCTCAGCCTTCCAAGTAGCCAGAACCACAGGTGCGCCCTACCATGCCTGGCTAATTTTTTTATTATTACTTATTGTAGAGACAAGGTCTCACCAAGCTGCCCAGGCTGGTCTTGAACCCGTGGCTCAAGCCATCCTCTCGTCTCCACCTCCCAAAGTGCTGGTATGACAGGCATGAGCCACCACACCCTGCCAGATCCTGTTCTTTGGAGAGATGTCACTACGTGCAGCCCACATTTTTGGGGTGGCGAGTCATCACGCTCCTCCTTCTCTGGGGTGGAGCAGCTACATAGTTTACTTAGAATTCTTCTGCATATCCCCACACCCAGCTAATTTTTAATTTTTTTGTAGAGACAGTCTTTTGTTGCCCAGGCTGGTCTCTAACTCCTGGCCTCAAGCGATTCTCCCACCTGGTCCTCCCAAACTGCTGGGATTACAGACACGAGCCACCGCCCCCGGTCTAAAAGCATGGCAGCTTATTTGTGGTTGGTTGGTTGGTTGGTTGCTTGCTTGCTTGGTTTTAGAGTCTGGGTCTCACTCTCTTGCCAAGGCTGGAGTACTCTGGCACAATCACAGCTCACTGCCACTCTGAACTCCTGACCTGAAGCAGTCCTCCTGCCTCAGACTCCCAGCACGCTGGGATTCCAGGTGTGAGCCATCGTGCCTGGCCTTGAGCCAATATTTATATGTTACTGGTAATTCAGTCAAGTCCACATTTTCCTTAGCTTTCCTCGGTTTTCCCCCAATGCCTTTTTCTGTCCCAAGGTCCCAACCTGGGATCCCACATGACCTTCGGTTGTCCTGTCTCCTCTGGTTCCTCTGGGCTGTGATGGCTTCTTGGACTCGCCTTGTTTCTGATGACCTGGCCACTTTTGAGCAAGACTGGCGGGCGTGTTCTATGGCGCACCTGTGGAAATCTGTCTGCTCTCGTTGTTGGTCATTATTGGACTGCAGTTATAGTTTTTGGGAAGGACAGTGCATCTCATCATGTCAAGGGTAGTGCAGTCAGCACCACCTATGGCTGTTGATGCTGGCCTCAAGTTCCTGGCTGACCTTGTGCTTGTCATGTTTCTCTGCGGCCACATTAACCCTTGCCTGACCGTGCTCTTTGCTTTTTTTTGTTTGTTTGAGTTGGAGTCTCACTCTGTTGCCCATAGGCTGGAGTGCAGTGGCACGCTCGCCGCCACTGCAGCCTGGACCTGCTCGGCTCAGGCAGTCCTTCTGCCTCAGCCTCCTGAGTAGCTGGGCCTACAGGTTCATACCACCACACCTGGCTCATTTTTTGATTTCTTGCGGAGGCGAGGTCTCACCATGTTGCTCAGGCTGGTCTTGAACACCTGAGCTCAGGCAGTCTTCTCGCCTCGGCCTCCTAAAGTGCCGGGATGACAGGCATGAGCCAACGCGCTGGCTAATTTTTTCTTTCTTTCTTTTTTTTTTTTTTTGAGTTGGAATCTCTGTCACCCAGGCTGGAGGGCAGGGGCACTCTCATGGCCACCACAGCCTCGACCTGCTGGGCTCAGGTGATCCTTCTGCCTCAGGTTCCCAAATAGCTGGAACCATAGGCATGCACCACCATGCCCAGCTATTTGTGTGTGTGTGTGTCTGTGTGTGTAAAAGTAAGCTTTCTTTTCTTTTTCTGTTTAGATTGGAAAATATAGTTTATTTTGAAAGTAGATTAGAGAGAGAGCGTAAGCTTTATTTTCAAAGCAATCAGAAAAGAGCAGTCGGGGGACCACATTGACACACTGGTAAGAGGGAGAACACAGCTCCATGTCCATTGAGCAAGGTCTCAGTTGGGAGTCTCATCAATTCCTGCCCAATGCCTCCTCAATTTCCTCTTTGGGTTGAAATGAAAAACAGGCTTGAAGACGCCAGTGTGACTTTGTTATCCAAACACGCTCCCATTTCAGGTAAGAGGACATCTGGGTTTAACTTATTGAGGGATCTACTTAATTATTAAAATAAATATTTACACCAAGAATACAGGTAAGTTATAGTTTTCTTCACCTTCTCACATTTTTCAAAGAGCCACAGAGGTTTCATCATGTTTTAAGCAGCTGAGTCAGTAAAGATTCTGTCTCCATTTTGTAAGAGATGGATTGCATTTTTTTTTTTTTTTTTGAGAAAGCAGGATTTATTGACAGGACAGAAAAGCTCCCACAGTGGGAGGAGACCCAAAGGGGTTGCCCAGATTACATTCAATTACTCCTCACAACAGCCAATTGGAAGATTCTTCTATAGCTTTGGTTTTTTTGAGTTAGAGTCTCACTCTTGTCACCCAGGCTGGAGTGCAGTAGTATGCTCACGGCCCCTGCAGCCTTAACCTGCTGGCTCAGGCGATCCTTCAGCTTCAGTCTTCCAAGTAGCTGGAATTACAGGCATGCGCCACCACACCCAGCTAATTTTTTATTCATTGTAGAGATGAGGTCTTGCCAAGTTGCTCAGGCTGGTTTTGAACCCCCGGGCTCAGGCAATCCTCTCACCTCAGCCTCACAAAGTGCTGGGATCACAGGCTGAGCCACCACACCCAGCCTCTATTGCTTTTAAAGCACTGATTGGGCTGGCATCTGCAATGGTAGCCAAGTAAGCTCTAGGTATGAAAGACAAGAGTGTCTTAGCTCGGGCTGCTGTAACAAGATACCAGGGAACATAAATTTATTTTCTCATGTTCTGGAGGCTGAAAGTCTGAGATCAGGGTACTAGCAGGGTCAGGTTCTGGAGAGGGCTCTCCTTCTGGCTTGCAGGGGACCTCCATTTGGCTGTGGCCTTTCCTCAGTGTGTGCATGTGATAGGAGAAAGTGGGGAGGGGATAGAGGAGAGATGGGGGGAAAGAGACACACAGAGGAAAAGAGAGAGGGAGAGACAGAAAGAACGAGAAAGAGAGAGACACAGAAAAACACACACTTAAAGATGGAGACAAAGGGAGAGGGAGAGAGGGACAGAGAGAGATAGAGAGAGAGAGAAACAGAGAAAGGAAGATATATATAGAGAGAAAGACAGAGAGAAAGAGAGAGAGAGAGAGGGAGAGAGAGGGAGGGAGGGAGGGAGAGACACAGAAACACACAGAGAGACAAAGAATGAGAGCGGGAGAGAAACAGACGTGCACACACACAGAGACAGGGAGAGAGAAAGACAGGCAGAGACACACAGAGAGGGAGAAGGAAACAGAGAGACACACAGAGACAGAAAGAAAGAGGGAGAAAGACAGGCGGAGGGAGACAGAGACACATACTGAAAGACAGAGAGAGGGAAAGACAGAGAGACAGGGAAGAAAAGAGCGGCGAGACAGAGAGAGGGCAAAGTCTGAGCCTCCTCACAAGGGCTTCTCTAAGGGCAGAACCCCACCCTAATGATCTCACCTGACCCTAACGACCTCCCAAGGGCCCGCCTCCAGATGCCATCACATTGGGGTTAGGGCTTCAACATACGAGTCTGAGGGGGACACAAACCTTCGGCCCACAACAAGAAGTCGGAATTGAGTCATTGCACTAGAGAGTCGTGGCCCCTCAACCAAGCGCCAGTTTGAGTCAGTCCACAGACCCAAGTGGCCCAGGGCCCTTGAGGAAGGCCCTAATGGCACTGCCAACATTTCTACTGTAAATCTTCCTCCCAGACTTCCCCCAAGGGACCACTGACCAGGTGGCTATGAGTGGGAACCGAGAAATACGCAGATTTTCAGGGGCTCTGAGCGACATTGACTCCCGCAGACCCGAGATCCACCGTGGTCTAGAAGGCAGAGCAGGGCTGGTGGAGGTCCCGTGGCCCGCGGAGTTTCCACCCAGGTCTGTCGCTCCCTCCCCATGGGTCCCCGGGCCCTGAATCCAGCCCGTATCCCCCCCATTTCGGAAGGCACAGTCGGCAGGGACACCCTCGGCAAGCGGCAGAATCCCACACTGGCCCCCTGACCTGGGGGCGAGGGCGATCATGGTGGGAATGGCCAAGCGGAAGCCGTCGGAGCTGCCTCTACCTAGGAACGTGGGAAATCAGAAGCAGCCCTCCCGGGGAGGGAGCAAAGATCAGAGCCACCATCAGAGACCTGAGGTCTGCAGGGGGCGGCTCCCCCCACAGGACCGCTCAGCTCGCCTCTCTGGCCTGGGCAGAAGACAGATGGGGCTTGGAGATGGCCCGTGGATTGCAGTCAACATAATCAGCAGAATCTTGTTAGTGTAGTCAGACAAGCCATCGTAAGCGCTGTTCCTGGTGGGCTTCCATTGCTGGTGCAAATCAACCCAACTCTTGCTGTCCACGGTGAGTCCTTTTTCTCCATGCCTGTTTGTAGAGACCCCCAGAACCCTCTGCTTGCAACAGGCACGGTCAACAAGTCGCCTTCACCTCCTTGCCTCCGAGGGACACCCACCCTCAGCCCAGAGTCATCATGCGGCTCCTTTCCAGGGACATCACACTGTCCTGTTCCACGGGTGGCATCACGTTGGCTGGACGTGAGAAGCAGAAGGTCGCAAGTGCCCTTAACACCTCTCAGTGCATATGATGGCCAAAGAGTGGGAAATAAACCTCACAGGAAGCCCAGGCCCTGCCGCCCCCAAAACGTCCCGGGACCCGGTGGTCCAGCGTGTGTCTAGGTATCCCTTCCCAGGAGAAGGGTACCCCCGATCCCTTTGGCCCAGCTCTGTACGTCTCGTGTTCCCAGGGAGGCAAGTTTTGCCTCACTTGGGTACCTTGCTGCAGTTCCTTAACTGAGTGACCCTAAACAAGGAAAGGCCCTGGGACAGCCATCTGGGCCATGGTCCAGCAGATCAACGGGCCTTGAAGCACGTGGCTGTCCCTGCAAGTGAAACCCCGCCCCGACTGTGAGCACAGCTCTGCCTCATCTGGAGATAACCATCCTGGCTCGCTACCAGGCTCGCCCCTACGGAGCCCAGGCTGCATTCTAGCAGCCCTGTTGGCACCGCCAGTCGGGTGTCATCCGACCCACCAGGCCACACGCCTGGGTGTGCATAGCAGCCACCACTGACAGAAGTGGCCTGTGTGTGGCCAGCTCAAGCAGGTCCTGGAGGCCCAAGAAGTGACTGGAGGGAGTGGACTGGGAGCCAGTGTGGAAGACAGCTCCCGCCACAGTGCCCGTGTGAAATACGCCAAGGCTTCCCGAGGAGTTCCCTGAGCCAGCCAACCGAGAAGGAGCAGCTTCAGCCCTGGTCACAGATGGCTCTCCTACTATGGCCATGTGGGGTGGACGGCCGCAGCCCCCAGAGGCACAGCTTGCCTCTGGGGGTTTCGGAGGTGACGACAGACCCTCGAGGGGTCAGGGCAGCAAGAGGGCGAAGGCGAGAGGCACAGATGGATGCGGGTCCGTCTGACCGGCCGGCCAGCTGGCGGTCAGACGCCCGGGAGGAGCGTGACTGGGACATCGGCGACGGGAGTGTCTGGGGAACGGCACATAGCGAGGCCGCTCTGGGCGTGCACAAGGTACAAGGAATTTGTGTCTCACGTGAATACTGACAAAGCCTGCTTCAGCAGAGAAGGCCTTAGTGATCAGGTGGATAATGTGACCCGTCTGTGGACTTCACCCGGCCTCTTCTTTCCCAGCACCACTTGTCCTCAGCCAGTGGGTTTCTGAACCAAGTGACCATAGCGGTGGCCACACCGGATCTTGCCACCTGGATGTCCACGCGCCGGGCAGCTGGCTACAGCCCCTGCAGCATGTACCGCTCCCGACTGAAGAGCCCATCACAGGCCCCTTCTTCCCGAATGGAAGGCCAGCGCTTGTTCCTATGAGGACACATCTCACTCTGGCTATGGGCGTGCCTTCCCTGTCACCATACTTCCGTCAAAACGACCATGCACGCACTTCCAGAATGTCTTGCCCATCCTCGAGGTTGCCTTGTCCTAGGCAAGGGGGGACACATGCTCACAGGTCTTCCGTGCTCCTGATAGAACCGTGGGAAGGCCTCTTGAGGACTTGGCACCAGCTGAGTGGCAACCCTGGGGGGCCAGGGTCGCATCCTCTCAGTGTGGCAGGTAAGCTGAATCAGCGTCCAGCCTGTGTCACCCCCAGAGCCGGGATCCGGGGGTCCAGGTGTCAGAGGTGGGAACGGCAGTGTTCTTGCCACATTCTTACCCCTAAAAATCCCCTTGTGAAGTGTTTGCTGCCCACCCCTCACCTTGGACGCTGCTGGTCTAGAGGTCCTAGATTCCAGGGGACCAGCTCATCCCGGCTTACCTGCACCTTTTCCATGTTTGAAATGGAAAGTCCCAGGCCAAGCACGGTGGCCCACGCCTGTCATCCCAGCACTTTGGGAGGTGGAGATGCGAGGATTGCCTGAGCCCGGGGGTATGAGACTAGTCTGGGCAACTTGGTGAGACCTCATCTCTACAATAAACCAAAAAAATTAGCCAGGCATGGTGGCGTGTGCCTGTAGTTCCAGCTACTTGGAAGGCTGAGGCGGAAGGATCGCCTGAGCCCAGGAGGTCAAGGCTGTGGTGGCCATGAGCATGCCATTGCACTCCTGCCTGGGCGACAGAGTGAGACTCCAACTCAAAAAGAAAAAAGAAAGAAAAAAGAACGAAACGGAAAGTCTCAGGTCCTAGAAATGGACTCCCCTCGGTCCTGGGAAAACCCTGGAGTGTTTCTACCAGGGGACACGTCCCCTTGGAACTTGGGACTGCCACCTGGCCATCTGGAGCCTCACACCAGGGCATCGACAAAGAGGAGAGTCATGCCTGGCTGGGGCAACTGATCCCACCGAGGGGAACTGGGGACTTTATTACAGGAGGAGGATAAGGAAGAGAAATCCGGAAGGCAGGAGATCGTTCGGGTTGTCGCTGAGCTTCCCTGAGTCCTACAGATAATGCCACAGGAAACCAGAGCCGTCCCGTGGCACAGACCTTCAGGAATAAAGGCGCAGGTCACCCCACCAGGTGAGGAGCTGAGCTGAGGGGCTTGCCAAGGGGAGAGGGCAGACAGATGGGTAACGGTGGGGGGCTATAAGACCATACTGCTACGGCCACGTGACTGCGGTGACACCAAGTTCTTCTCATCCTTGCATGAGCTGCATCCAAGCTGACAATGGCCCATTCATTTTCTTCCTCTTCTCCTCTCCCATTACCTTAATATCTAACATAAAATGTGTCAACAACGGCTCACCTCACAGCACAGTGTCACATCCTTGAACCCTCCCTTGCTCTTTGGGAGTGTCTGAGCACCAACGCTCATAGAGAAACTCCGGAGAGTAAGGATGTGGATACAATGACATGAAAATTGTCCTGTCTCTCCTGGAGAGGCAGGTGGCTTGTTCTTCGTTGGGAATCACTGCACCATGTTAAGAGGAAGCATGGTTCTGTTTTTGCTTTTATTTGGAAGTTAAATTCAGTTTCTATTCCATTTATTTATTTACTTGAGTCAGTGTCTCACTCTGTCACCCAGGCTGGAGCACAGGGGCATGCTCATGGCCACTGCAGCCTCAATCTGCTGGGCTCAGGCAATCCTTCCACCTCAGCCTTCCAAGTAGCTGGAACTACAGGTGTGTACCACCACGCTTAGCTAATTTTTTTTGATTTACTGTAGAGATGAGGTCTCACCAAATTGCCCAGGCTGGTCTTGAACCCCCGGGCTCAGATAATCCTCTCACCTCGGCCTCCCAAAGTGCTGGGATGACAGGTGTGAACCACTGCACCCAGCTTAAATGCGGTTTTTGAAATATATGAACATGCACACTGAACGCCAAGAGGCAGACACTGCTGGGTGTTCTGTTATCAATGTCAAGCCGAGGCCCCATTTCCCAGGATCCATTCTCTTCTCTGGCTGGGGTTAGACAGGCATGCTCATCCCTCTCCAAAAAGCAGTGTGGCTTGACGCCGTGGGAGATGGAGCAGACATGTCCGGCAGATCCCAGCTTGCCCCGCAACTGCTCTCCAGCCCCCGCCACTCACGCCACCTGCTGGGCTCCAGACCCACAGAGGACACCGACCGGCTGTGGACCCGTGAAGGTAACCATATTCCAAATGCATCTCTTCTGATGCTTGCCAACACTGGCCTTCTTTTATGTTTTTAGACAGGGTCTCGCACTGTTGCCCAGATTGGAGGGCAGTGGCATGATCATGGCTCACTGCCTTCTCGAACTCCTGTACTCAGGCAATTCTCCCACCTCAGCCTTCCGCGTAACTGAGACTACAGACATGCGCCACACACCCGTCTAATTTTTTATTTTTTTGTAAAGACAAGGTTTCTCTATGTTGCTCAGTCTGGTCTCGAACTTCTGGGCTCAAAGTGCTGGGATTGCAAGTGTGAGTCACCATGCCTGGCCCAGTATATGATTTTTTAAAAAAGATATCCAATCCTATGCTGAATTATTTGTTTCACCTACCAAAAGTAAAATGGTAGGTGAAACAAACTGTCAAATAGCTATCTCAAAATGACTGAGTAATTCATTTTCCCCACTGATTTAATGCAATAAAAGCTAATATCTCTTGAGTAATTATTGTATGTCAGGCTATTTCTTTCTCAGCAATAGTTTAGCTAACTATGTTATGAAAATTATAAATCTCAGCAGCTAAGACCTGAGGCTTTGGAACCAGAAAAGGCCCAACTTTAAATACTGTCTCTATTACGTGTTGGTTAGATAACACAGAGAAAAGTTCTTCCCTTTTCTAGATCTCTGTGCTGTAAAGAATTAAGATTGCCCAAAGAAATGTTAAGCCCTTTGCCCAGCTCTTGGGTGTTAATCTCCGGGATTTTCTGACTGGCAAGAGTGTTTTAGTTTACCCAGGGGCCTTGGTCCATGCCCCGATGTGATTTATGGTGAAGGACTTGGGCTGTGTACTATCATCTTGACCTTGGAAGGGGCTGAAACTAAGGTTAACCGTGGGAGGTGGCAGCAATATCTACATGACTGACCCTAATAAAAACACCATGGCTGGACACCAAGGCTCAATGACCTTCTCTGGTTGGCAATGCACCACGCTGATTGTCACATATCTTTGCTAGGAAAAATAAACACTGTCCACATGACTCTACTGCAAGAGGATAGCTGAAAGCTTGAATCTGGTGACTTCTGGGTCCTGCCCTGTGAGCCCCTTGCCTTGGCCAGTTTTAATAAATCCTTTTGCTGGAATAAACGATCAACATGTGTATAATAGTTTCTATGAGGGGCTGTGGGTGGACCCTTCTAACATTTCATTGAACCTGAGAATGATCTTGGAGACCTTTGAGCTGCAACCTCTGTCTTTATAACTATAACAGGGGTAATGATAACAATACAACCTTACGGGTTGTGTTTAAGGTAAATGAGACAATGTCCATCAAGTACTTCTACGAAGCCGGCTGCACAATAATTACTCCATACATATTAGTTTTCATTTCCTTAAATCAGTGGGGAGAAATTAATTATTCAGTGAGTCGTATTGAGACTGTTTGACAATTTATGAGTAAAAACAAAGTTAAGGCAATGCTTCATGTTTTATCTTCAAATGAAACGAGAGTAGTTCTAATATTTATTCATAAAAAACAAAGCCATAGAAGAATTTTAGAAAAATATTGATTGATATGTGTCTTTAATCAGTAAGGGAGTGCCTTTACTTTTTTGTTCTTTTTGAATTGGAGTCTCACTCTGTCACGCATGGCTACTGCAGCCTCTACCTACTAGGCTCAGGGATCGTTCCACCTCAGCCTTCCAAGTAGCTGGGACTACAGGCATGCGCCACCACACCCGGCTAATTTTTTGATTTATCGTAGAGATGAGGTCTCGCCAAGTTACCCAGGTTGGTCTTGAACCCCTGGGCTCAGGCAGTCCTCTCGCCTTGACCTCCTAAATGCTGGGATTATAGGCATGCGCCACCACGCCCAGCTGCAAGTGACTTTTCTAAACATACAATTGGAGAGAATGCCACAAAAGGCAATGATCTTAAAATACATAAAAATGTAAACATCTGTATGCCCAAAAATCACGTTGAACAAAGATAAAATGGACAAACAAGGTGTGAAAATACTGCAAGCAGAGATAACGGGGAAATATTTCATATCCTTAATATACATTTTCAATAGCTTTTTAAAATCAATTAAAAAGATGTGAACACAGTAGAATGAAGAGCAAAGGACTTGAAAGCTAATGAAAAAGATTATGCATATTTATATGACGAATAAGCATAAAAATATTTTTTGAAGAAATCAAAGAAAGGTGGTGTTTTTAAAATCAGTATCATTTTCATCTCATTTAAGTGGAAAGCTTATTTATATGTTTAAATGATAATACCCAACGTTGACAAGGATGGGTGTCATAGACATTCCCGTGTTGCTAATTGGAAATAGCTAATATGTTGCTGATATGTCAATGAATTGACATAACCTTTCTGGCAGTTCTTTCTCCACGATCATCAAAGTTCCAACTTTCTTCCAAAACCCCGTTCCTCTAAGTAACCAACTTCACCTTCTATTTGACAGAGAAAATAGAAATCATAAGGCTAAATTGCTTGCCAACAAATCTACCGTGCTGTCTGTACCTGCACGGACTCTCCCCTCCAGCCTGGAACCAACCCTGCCACCTCGTTCCCGATCCTAATTTCCACCTCACCCTCCTACCCCTCCCCACCCCAGGTTCAGGAAGTTTACGTCACAATATATACTTCCCATTTAGAGCTCTTCTCTAGCATCTACAGCATTCTGATTTACTTCTTTCTTAATTAATTCTCAGTCTCATTTGCTGGTCCCTTATTCTTTATTCAACTTCCAATTGCTATGTATCAAGTATTCATTCTTTCTAGGTCATTTCATCTAGTTCCATGGATTTAATATTATCTCTATGCTAAAAACATATCAAATCGGCCAGGCTCAATGGCACAGTCTGTAATCCCAGCACTTTGGGAGGACGAGGTGAGTGAATTGCCTGAACCCGTGGGTTCGAGACCAGCCTGGGCAACTTGGCGAGACCTCGTCTCTACAATACATCAAAAATTAGCAAGGTATGGTAGTGCACACCTGTGGTTCCAGTTACTTGGAAGGCTAAGGTGGAAGGATCACCAGAGCCCAGCAGGTCAACGCTGGGGTGGCTGTGAGTGTGCCACTGCATTCCAGCCTGGGCAATGGAGTGAGACTCCAACTCAAAAAAAAAAAAAAAAGTACAAAATCATGTCTCCAAACATATCTCTTCCCTGAAACCAATACTCACACATCCAACTGCCGACTTGATATCTCTACCTGGATATTTAACAGTCATCTCAAAGTACATAAATCCCAAATCGATCTCATAATTACAACGCCCGGCACACCTGTTTCTCTGTCCTGGTCTAAGCAAAAATCTAGATGTTCTCCCACGTTCCCACTTCTCACATACCCACCATCTATTCCAACTCCTGTCAGGTCTACTCCATGATATCTCCCTTCATCGTTCCTTAGCATCAAAAGAAAACCAAAAGAGCTCCTGGACATCCAATGGAAGCATAGGAAAGTACAGGCAGGGAACATCTCCATCTGAAATGGAGGAGCATAAATAGCATCTTTTTATGGGTCTCTTTATATAAATATATATCATTACAAAAATGTAAGAAGAGAAGCACACCATCATATTAAATAAACTTTGGTTGCTTTGAAGTAGTGGAATAATTGAAAATCAATGTTATTTTCTGTCGTTTTTGCATTTTCAATTATGCGTGCTTCCATTTTCCATGTGAAACGTATTATTGAAAAATAGAAAGATGTATCTAATAAAATAGCCTCAAAATATAAAAATGATAGAACTCCTCAGACAAATTGACAAATTCACTATTATGATAGGAGATTTTAGTAATCATCTCTCTCTGACAATAATCCAAGCAGACAAAAAAGTCAATAAAATGCATAAAAATTTTTTTAATGTAAAAGATTTTAATAACAGAAGTAACAAGCTTGATCTAATTGGGCAGAGATAGAACTCCCAACCCAACGATTACAGAACATACATTCTTCTCAAGCACAAATGAAACATTAACAAGTATGAATCACATGCTTGTCCAACATACGAGTCTTAACAATTTTCAAAAAACATGGTATGATATAGGTCATGTTTACTGACCAAAGTGTAATTAAGTTGGAAATCAATAACCAATAAACATGTGAACAAATAAAATTTCCACATATATTGGGGAATTAAGCATTTATGAATGCCTAAGGAACTAAGAAGAAATCTTAACAAACATTAAAATAATTTCAATCTTCAAAAATTCCCAAACTCCAGCTTATTGATGAAAATTTTGGAAAACAGACACTCCCATATTCTGATGATGGTGATACAAAATTCTGCCCCTATGGAGGGCAATTTGGTGGTATTAACCAAAATAGATATGAATCTGCCTCTTGACCCAATCACTTCATTTCTAGCAATTTCTCTTAGGAATATGATCATGTACAAAATGACACATGTACAGGGTTATTCATTAAAGAACAGGTTACCATAACAAAAGATATGAAATAACACAAATATCTCTCAATGGAAAAATGACAAAACAATTTTTGGTTCTTCCACACAATGGAATGTTAGGCAGCCCATAATAAGAATGAGAAATCGTGTGAAACTTTCTATTGAGAAAGTATAGTCTCTTAGGGCAGAAAATGTACAGTGTATTTTCCATGTTCTGTAAGAAAGAGAAAAATTAAAAACAGGTATTCATATTGGCTTGTATTTGCATAAAGAAACAATAGACGAATGCACGAAAACTTAATAAAAGACATCAACCATAGAAAGTCAGGGAATGAGGTAGGCAAGGAATGGCGGATACAATAGTCTTCAGTCTACATTTATTCTGTAGTATTGATTTTTAGATCCTGTGCATATATTAACTGTTCAAAAGAAAATACTGAGAATATAACATATCAGAATTTGTGGGATCAATGAAAATAACACCTAGAAGTAAATCTAAAGCTTAAAGTGCATATTTAGAAAAGATGAAAAGTTGAAAATTAAAACACGTCACATATCTAACTTAAAAAGAGATGAAAAAAGTTAGTCATCAAAGCATCTAACTTTAAAAATTAGAAAAATAAGACAAGAAAATAGGAAAAAGGAGATAACAGTAAGCATAGGCTCAATACATATTTTGAAAATTTAATGAGAGCAGATGTTGTAACCTCTAGACAAAAATGATCAAGTGTACAGAGAAAAAGACAGAGATAGTGAATATTAAAAAATAAAATGAAAAATAAATACATCTGGAAAAACTGCATCTCAAAGTCTAAGGATGTTTAAGAAGTCCACTAAGGTTATATATACAATAAGATTTAGGACTGGGCTCATAGTAGGACTTCTGACACAAGACCAGTGTTTCATTTATTCATCTGTATGTTTCTGAGAGAGATCTTCCCATAATAAATTCAAACAATAATCACTGGCCTGCATGAGAGAAGAAAAAAACTAGTAAGTATTTTATTTTCATCTCTCAGGTAGCCTCTCATTCTTGGTACATATTTTTTCCCGCTTCTTCCTGGCAAGGACTATCACACAAAGATGTGACAGCCATGTAAACTAGGATTCCAGCAGCTTCCTGGTCCTTCTTCTCTGGAAGTAAAAGTCCTCAAGGCCAAATCTGAAACTCGAAAATAAAAGAAAATCCTTAATATCAACATAATCTTAAATACTTGAACTCTATCCACTTCATTCCTCTTGCTGTGGAAGTAACGTGTATGCTGCAGTCATTTGCTCCAAGAACAGGTATTCACATTAGCTTGTATTTGCATAAAGAAACAGTGGAGAATGCAGCAAAAATTAATAAAATACATCAACCATAGAAAATCAGGGAATGGGGTGACCGATGTCACCTGCTTCACCTTTTACAGGCCCTTCATGCCTCTGGACCCACCATGTCATCCACAAAATCTGGAGTATTGACCTAGGCACTCTGTAAATTTCCTTCCACTCTGACGTTCTGCAGATCTGATATTCCAGGAATGTGAGAAATCACTGAGGGGTACATTTCAGAGATCTAGGGTGCAATCAACTATGCAAATGGTTGGGTTTACCCTGAGCAAACAGAAGCAAGATGCTCAAAAACTAATAAAGATTGCTAAAAAATCTAATATTTACTGCAATTTCATACTCAAATTCTCTCCTCTCCTCAATCTACAGATTTAAAGATAAAACACCAAGGAAAGTATTATAAAAATAATGATCAATAGGTCCATACACTGTCAAGATTTCAAGTTTTATGTTTAAATTCCACCCCAAATCGGGGGAAGAAGAGTTGCCTAGAACTTTTTTTTTTTTTTTTAAGTGATGCTTGCAATACAACTGTATGCCTAGATCTGGTGTCAACTTTAAGAAAAATATTTTGCTATTCCTGATAGCACTTTCTTTAAGAGGAAGTAAGTCATCTAAAGACCTCAATCAAAAAATTGAATTATTTGGTCTCAATTCCTGCATCCTCAGAAATAAATTGTATATATCACACTTAAAACAGGTGAGGTGTACTTCAATTCTCTTGATTTGGGTTTGGCCATGTGACTTTGCCAATGAGATTTAAGCAAATGGCCATGCGACTTAGTTTGGCCAATGGGATGTTAGCAAATGGCCATGTGACTTAGTTGAGCCAATGAGATGTTAGCAAATGTACAGTGATGTCTGTGATCTTGCACTCTTATGGTCCTGCTGTGGGCCATGAAAACATTCCTCAGGAATCTGCTGGTCCAAAAAAAAAAAAAAGAGGAGAAATCCCTACAAGCTAGGACCCAACCCTCAGCCTGAACCCAAGTGCATCTGTGCCCATTCCTCCAGCTGATCTCATGGGTGAGAACTTAATGACTGAGTTTATTATGCTGCTGAGATTTTTCTGGTTGATTGTTATACAGCATTATTATGGCAATATTTGACTAATACACTTACCTACCTAACACACTTGTTCAAACAGCCTTAGCTATAATATACTTTGCCAAAAGAAAACATGCTTTACAATGTCAGAGAACTAACATGAAAAAGGGAATAGAACATTTTAAAAAGTAGATCTTAGGAGAAAGAACTGGGACTTGATAAGACTGTGATAGTGTGTTCCAGTAACAAAGCCCTTTTCAGTAAGTGTGTTATTGCATCTGTTTTGGAGATCAAGAAACAGAGGCTCAATAATAAATCAGAAGGTAGATCTTAGGAGCATCTCCTGCTTAGGTTTTCAGCTTAGGTCTTCTTGGTTCCAAATCTTGGGCACCCCCAGTGAGTAAAGTTCTTCTCAAATATTCTAATGAGTACAAAGTATACAAGGTAGTCTTTCAGAGCACTGGGCATCACTCAGAAATTAAATAAAGATATGTTTTAAAGCAGGAGACTCCAAGCTCGTTTTAAGTCACTAAACCATTGAGTAATAAGTTTCTTTCCTTGATGGGCATATCTAGCAATGGAGTAAAAGTTATTAATGCAGTATTTTTTAAGAAATGCTTTAGGATCTGGATGAAGCAGAAGTTCCTTACGGGGGGAGGAGGGGTGTGACTGAAATCTCCATGTCAAAACACCCACCTTTAAGACATGAATTTACTGTCTTTCCAAAATAGAAATTAGAGTTTTCTCATAGATATTCATTTATAAAACTCTATTAAAAACATATGGTCTGCAGCCAATTCAGTAATGTGTATCTATCCTGCCACTGGATGGATATCATTATGTAAAACTCTTATGATTTTCACATCCTAAAGCCATGTAGAATTTTCTCTTTCATTCTTGTACCTCAAGAGGAAAATATGAGACATTACATGAATTACTCTTTCTTTAGCGTGAACACTTGGCAGGGATGATATCATTTCCAGATGCCTTCTTATTTTTCATCTGTTTAACAACCTTACTCATCATAGAGTTGGAGAGTTTCTAAGTTTGGCGTTATCTGGGTATTAGAGGAGGAATATTGAAAACATTCTTGCCAGCAGTATCTCAATTAAGACCACCAAATAAAACTTACAATACATAAAATCATTTACTGCCCCCTTCCTGTTCAGCTATGGAAATGTGTGTGTGTGTGTGTGTGTGTGTGTGTGTGTGTGTGTGTGTTTACTAACGTCTATCTTCATAGCCAATGAGCAAGTTGAACCTAAGCTACACTTGATGATTCTACCATCAAGGCAGTAATTGATAGTTCTGTGGATGCCAATAGTTGTTTTAGGGGCAAGAATGTTTCAGGTGTATTTTATTAAAAATAAATAGATAAGCAGTCAGACTTCAGAACACTTTAGATTTATAAGTTACTAAAAATATATCAATGAGTCTACAGTTTTGAAAATGTTGGACATAGATTAGTCCAGAAAACAAGTGCTTGGAATAGCTTTCAGCATGACTAATCTTCTGGGGGACTCCAAGTAGTTATAATCCCAGGTCTTTTGAGAAGCCTGTATATACCATTTAGATATCTTATTGTTACATATTGGGTTAAATTGATTTCCAATAGAATAATAGAAAAATATATAGATGAATTCAATAAACGTGTAGTAGTATAGGAACAATTTACCTGTGCAGATTCAGCCATGCCATTGTCTTATCCAGGCAGAATTCCCAACAAAACTGGAAGTAAGCAGAAAAGACCCAATTTCAGGGAAATTAAAATAGGTATGGCAAAATAGATCCTCCTCTCAGAACACATTTATTCTTCTTTTTAAACATTTGTAATAATCCTGGTTTTACATTGTCCATATTAAGTTAATCTTTTAAAATGATTATTTTTGGTTTGTTTTGTTTTGAGCCAAGATCTCTGTCACCCAGACTGGAGCACAGTGGCATGATCACAGCTCACTGCAGCCCCAAACTCCTAGGCTCAAGTGAACCTCCTGCCTCAGCCTCCCGAGTGGCTGGAACCACAGGCAAGGGCCACCACACCCAGCTAGTTTTAAAATTTTTTTGTACAGATAAGTTCTCACTATGTTACCCAGGCTGGTCTCAAACTCTTGGGCTCAAGTGATACTCCTACCTCGGTCTCCCAAAGTGCTGGGATTACAGGCATGAGCCCCTGCACCCAGCCTTATAAGAATTTAGAATTCAATTTCAAATATCTTATCTTTTTAAAAATTATAAATTTGGTGTCGTATTTTCTTTGAATGTGTAAGATTGCCTTAATGAGAAATTATGTTGTTTTATTCAGAAGATTTTGGACTCCTTCATTTCATGAACGACATACCCATGAGTTGATTAACTTTAGAGAAGTAAAATATGGTACTCTGCTTTATCTCATCTAGAAAAGGAATTATCTTAACCATCCCATACCTGTATAGCACCACGAAGGCATGAAGGCCAAGACTGTACACTTTATTCTGTATTTGCAAAGCACAACATAGAACTTATTTAGGCACTTATATTGTTGATGCTAGTGCTGGTTACAGTAAGAAATTCTGGAAGGAATATTTCACCTGTCTGTAAGCCTTTACTATTTTTCTACTGCCTTCCATAGAACTATCACGACTTGGGAAAACCATACAAAATTACATCTCTTTATGTCTTCATTTTAAACTAATACTACCCTGATCAGGTCAACGCATTTGTCTTTCAGGTTTTTGAGACGTGCACATGACTTTCATGTTATGCGATAACCATGTCTTCACTGGGAGCCCAAAGACAAGGCAGTAACAAGTATCACATATGTGATGTCTTTGACATTGGACTCTCCGTGTACGGTCAGGACACTAGGAAAGTCAGCTGGAAGTCCCTCTCTCTTGATTTGATCTTTCCCACTCTCTTGTCCAGGGTCCTGGCTTTATCCCACAGCTAGCCCTTTGATCCACTCCCAGTTCCAACCAGAGAGAAGGACAGCAGATCTTTCTTCTTCAGAGACCAACATTTACAAAAAAAAAAAAAAAAGGTTTATCTCCCACGAAGACTCATGGCATTTATACACCAAAAGATCCCTCCTCAACAGGACTGAAAGAGAAAGGATTAAATGAAGAAATGAAGGGAGAGATAGCCACGTTCTGTTCATGTGTATTTTCATCAAAAATCACAAGGTTTGAAAAGGACAAGGATCTGACCAGAGTCAGGACTTTTTGCATTCAATACGGTATAACATAAACCTGGCAGGACTTTTTCCAAC
Source organism: Tarsius wallacei (assembly GCA_963574415.1). NCBI lineage: Eukaryota > Metazoa > Chordata > Mammalia > Primates > Tarsiidae > Tarsius > Tarsius wallacei. The sequence continues at coordinate 2,589 of CAUYQG010157883.1, read as the reverse complement.
AGCATCTGCTGTTGCTTCTCATTACAGAGAGCAAGTCATGGCCTTAAGTCAATGCCATCAAACAGCAGTAGAGGTGACAAGCCTTTCCCTTGTGACATGATATATTTCCAGGCATAGAGATTTCCTCCATATTTGGAGAACATATATATTTATCTCCTAAGACACCAACCAATGCCTGTCAAAAATGTTGCTGTTATTTAGGAGGCTTCATTTTTTTTCTTAAAACACACATAAAATTACATTTTTTTTAAGCTTTATTTTCCCTGTGAAAATCTCTAATCAACAAAATTAGAGTCAACATTCAAAATTGACTTCTAAAGAGATCTCTATTTTAAGTATTCACTCTGATTTTAAAAATCAGACATAAACATAATTAGTATTTAAAGCTGAAATTTAATAGGCAACCTAACCTTTTCAAAAAGAACTTCTAGCATGAACCATGAGATAAGATGCCACTTAGCAAGAGAGTTTATTTTCACATTGTCCTATGCACATAATAAACTAAAGGGCTTTTATTTAGAACAAGTGAGATGAAATAGTCATTCTTACTTTGATGTTATTTTTAAAAAATATTTAAGTCAATTTTAGCACAGAGTAAAAGAAGGAGGGTTGACATTGTAATTCAAAGTTTCTGGGTGTTTATTTCAGCTGCAGCACTTCAGAACAGTGAACGTTAAGGAATTTCATTTAATCTGTATGAAATTTAGAGTTTACATGTGTAAAATGGGCACTTGCTTAATTATTTATTTTCCCTCCTGATATTTCAGCTCTCTCTGGTTAGAGACTTGTCTCTGGTTCACTTGTGTTTTGCAAATTTCCAACATAATGCCTAGCTCTTAGTAAATGCAGAATAAATATCTGATGACCGAAAGAATAAAATTGTTCAGCATTCAATAAAGATTTATTGAAAGACTTGTATGGTCCAACATTGTTCTAATTCTTGAGTAGAAGCAGGGCGGAACAGAGAAAACTTACCTTTGTGGAGCTAATATTCTGGAGAAGACAATTAACAAAGCAAATAGGCAAAATGGATACCCACCCCCAAAAAAAATTCAAAGTCAAAAAGGAGGATACAAATTGTTCGCTGTTGGGGCCGGAGGTAAAATTTTAGCTAGGATTGCTAGGAAAGTCTTTTATGAGAAGGGTGGCTTTCAAGTAGAGACCTGAAGAAAGAGAAAGAGAACTGCTCCCTAGGCAGCCGTCTTGGAAGAGACCATTTCAAACAGAAGGTTCAGAAAGTACAAAAATCTTGAAGCAGGAGTCACAAGAAAACAGCACAGAGCCTGTGGCATTGACCAAGCAAACATGGAGGGAAGGAGGGTGGAGTCAGCGAGTTAAAGGGGAGGGGGAATCGGCAGAGTCGTATAAGATTTGTTGGCTAAAGCAAGGATTTGTTCTTTTATTTTGAGAGAGACAAGAAGCTGCTGGAAGTTTCTGAGCAGAGGAGTGACACGGTCTGACTTATATCTGAACAGGATCTCTCTGCTGCTGTGTTAATAATAGACTGCGGGAGGGCAAGGGTGGAAGCAAAACAAACACCCTCCGCACAGCATTTTTGTAAAGATCACTCAAAAGTATGTATGATGAGCCTTCATAGACCTGGCACTAATGGCCCTTCCTCACGCGAGGAGAGCTTTATTCTCACAGAAAATGACTTTGCTCTTCCTGTAGACATAACCCAAGCTCTGTGTTGACGCGGTTAACAATCCCAAGGGACCACAGCATCTGATGGCAGCCTGAGAATCTGGTGTTGGATTACTATGAGCAACAATAATCAATAGACTCAAAAAAAAGGAAAGAAAAGAAATATTTGTTCCTGGCTTCTAATGGAGTTATTCAGGCAAAGCTAAGTATCCATCCTATTTGTCATCCCTGCCTTGGACCAAGCGTTCTTACTTAATGTTGAGGCATCAAAGGGCTGCGAGGACGCTGAGAATGTAGCTTTTATCAAAATGTTTAAGTCTAAATTCCACAGCCCGAGCATCAAAGGGCAGCCATTCACATCAACATTGTCTAACAAAACCCACAGGGGGGCTTTATACACACTTCATGTCTAATATGTTTTCCTGAGGAAAAGCTAAAAGCCACATGAAACATGACAAAATCCATGAACCCTAATTAAATTTCTCCTAAAAATACCACCATTAGACATTAACTAGGGATGTTTTATTCTCTGAAGGAGTAACTGGTTAGATTTATTTCTGCTTAATAAAAAAGAACTTAGTGTTTGGGGGGAAGTAGTTCGAGTAGTCTTGACTTGGCAAATGAACAACTGAGAAGGTAGTGTTTTCCTTTCCAGTCTCTCTCTTTCCTGCTCACACATGTTGAAAGATTCCTTGTTTCTATAGCTGCCTTCACTTCACTGCTTTTCCTGGGAGGGTTTGCAACAATTCATTCAACAATGGTTTATTTGAAATAGCTAATGAAATATGTAAAATAATTGCAAAAACTTGCTTGACATAAGTAACTCCATTTTGTTGAAATCCTCCATCTTAGCTGTCTGCCTAACCTAAAAATGGTCCCCCTCCATTGTATATGTGTAATTGCTATAACGTTCCCATGACCACAGACCCACAACTGCGGTCCCCT
>CAUYQG010157880.1:0-23040 GCA_963574415.1 Tarsius wallacei | reverse complement strand
ACCTACAACAAAAAATTTACACTAGGTAAAACTAAAGAATCCCGGAAAAAAAAATGGACTTTAGTTAATAAGAATGTAAGAATGAGCTGGAGTTGGTGGCTCAGCCTGTAATCCCGTGCCTTGGGAGGCTGAGGTGAGTGGATTGCCTGAGCCCGCGGGTACGAGATCCGCCTGGGCAACTTGGCAAGACCTCATCTCTATAATAAATCAAAAATTAGCTGGGCGTGGTAGCACGCTGTAGTTCCAGCTACTTGGAAGACTGAGGCGGAAGGATCGCCAGAGCCCAGCAGGTCAAGGCTGCGGTGGTCGGGAGCGGTCACTGCACTCCAGTTTGGATGACAGAGTGAGACGCCAACTCACACACACACACACAAAAATGTAAGAATGTATCACTATTGGTTCATTAATTGTAACAAATGTGCCATACTAATATAAGATGTAAATAATAGGGGAAACTGGGTGTGGATCATATGGGGACTCTTCATGCTATCCTCACAATTTTTCTATAAATCTAAAATTATTCCCAAATAAAAAGCTTATTTAAATACATCATCATCATCATCATCATCATTACTATAGTTAGGGTCTCTCTCAGTCACCTGTGCTGGAGGGCAGTGACATGATCACAGTTCACCACAGCCTCACCTCCCAGGCTCAGGTGATCCTCCCACCTCAGCCTCTTGAGTAGCTGGGACTACAGGCATGTGCCACCACACTCAGCTAATTTTTTGATTTTGTGTAGCAACAGGATCTCACTATGTTGCCCAAGCTGGTCTCAGACTCCTGGGCTCAAGCAATCCTCTTGCCTTGGCCTCCCCAAGTGCTAGGATTACAGGTATGAGCCATCACATGTGGCCTAAAATACTTTTTAAATTGGAGTATTAAGGTAATAAAATATTTGACAAATTGAAAAAAATGACAAAGATAGAAAGCATAAGAAAAAAGCAATAGTAAAAGCCATAGGATATCTAGACATAATATCCAGCATTCAACAAAAGGTGTTCCAGAAACAGGAAAGAGAATATAGAGAGAAAACAATTAACAACAAACATAGAAGAAATTTTTTCAGTACTGGTGAGACTTCAGACTGTGAGGCCCATGAGTATGCAACACACTGCATAGAGGGAGATAAAATTTACATTCACTCATATAATTTTAAATATCAAAACATTAAGATTAAAAGGTAAGGTTCAAAAAGCTTTCATAAAAAGACAGATATATAAAATAGGTCATTTATAATGGAAAGACGATTAGAATGCCATTAGCTTCACTGAATACAAGAAGATAATAGACCAATGCCTTTGAATTCCTCAAACAAAATTTCTTCTTTCTATAATTTTTAACCTAGTTAAATTATTAATCAATATAAGATCATATGTGCTTTCTTAGAGATTAATTGTTGGGTCATTTTCCATAAAATAAATGAATAAACAAAAAAAGGAGAAAGATGGTGAATCTTGGTCTGGGTAGTTTCAACTCAGAGGACTAATGAATCGAAGTGTCAGAACAATAGATTTGCAGCCATTCTAGAGAGTAACCAGTCAATGTTATAACAAAAGTCTGGGGAGGAGATATTCAAGAAAAGAGAAATTCATATATTTGCTATTCAAAGAGTTAAAGATATGATAGAAGCAGACAATGCAGGAAAAATAAAGGCAATTAAAAACCCTAGGAAAAACAAAAACCCAAACAAGAAAGTAAATATGTTTGACTAGGACATAAGTAATATCAGCATAATCATAATGCAAGCATATTTGCTGGCATTTTTTTTCTTTTTTTTTAGATTCTATCAGCAAAGCACAGAAGATGTAATTACGATTCTTTTTCTATTTCCTTTTTTTTTTTTTTTGAGTCGAAGTCTCACTCTGTCTCCCAGGCTGGAGTGCAGTGGCACACTCACAGCCACTGCAGTCTCGACCTTCAGCCTCGACCTTCCAAGTAGCTGAAACTACAGGTATGTGTCACTAGGTCCAGCTAATTTATTTATTAATTTATTAATGTAGTGATGAGGTCTCACCAAGTTGCCCAGGCTGGTCTCGAACCCATGGGCTCAAGCAATCCTCTCACCTCGGCTTCCCAAAGTGCTGGGATTATAGGTGTGAGTCAACATGCCTGGCCACAATTCTTTTTTTTTTTTTTTTCTTTTTGAGTTGGAGTCTCACTCTGTCGCCCAGACTGGAGTGCAGTGGCCGCTCCCGGCCACCGCAGCCTCCACCTGCTGGGCTCCGGCGATCCTTCCGCGTCAGCCTTCCGAGTAGTTGGAATTACAGGTGCGTGCTACCACACCGGCTGATTTTTGATTTATTGTAGAGATGAGGTCTTGCCAAGCTGCGGAGGCGGGTCTCGAACCCGCGGGCTCAGGCAATCCACTCACCTCAGCCTCCCAAAGCGTGGGATCACAGGCTGAGCCACCGAGCCCGGCTGAAGAGAATTATCTTAATCTCATACAGAAACTTTATGAAAACCTACACCTCACGTTGTACTTACTGGTGAGCGTCTGAGCTCTTTGTCTCTAGGATTAGTAATAAGTCAAGGACGTCCTCTCCCACCACTCCTATTCGATATTACACTGAAGTGTCTACCTAGTGCAAAAAGTCAATAAAAAGAAATAAAAGTTACACAAATTTTTCCTTTAAAAAATTAAAATTGGTTTTATGCATAACAACATGACTGTGTGTGTCAAAGTCACCACAGAATCTAAAACAAATAAAAAGCCTCTGAGTGTTTGCTGTGCATAGTGAATTCCTTCCAAATATTATGGAAGGAGAAGGGGAAACTTTACAGTGGAGACACACGACAAACTTTATCTAAACTAGATAATCAAAGTTAACATAAACAGTGATATATCATGTGAATAGCATACATCCTTAACATGATGTGATAAGAACGGCACTTTTTATTCTTTGGTCTTCTGCCTGACCCCAAAACTATAACCTCAGTCTAATTATGGGAAAAACATCAAACCAACCTCAAACCTGGGACATTCTATAAAGTACCTGACCAGTTATCATTAAAACTGTCAAGGTCAACAAAAATAAGAAAAGTCTGAGAACCTCAGTCTGTAGCATTATAACCAAGCATGGCGACGAAATGTAACCTGGTTCTTTGAATGAAATCATGTAATAGATAAATAACATGAAGTAAAATTTAAAAGAATATAAATAATATACACAGTGTAGTTCATAATAATGTATCATTTGTTAATTAATTGTGACAAAAGCACCATACTAACGTAAGATACTAATAATTGTCATAATTCAGTTTGGTATACAGGAAACTACATATATTATTTTCCCAACATTTATGTAAATCTATTATAATTTTAAACCTAAAACTTTATTAAACACTTTCAAATGAAGATTAAAAAATCCAAAGAAGACTATGGCTCTACCAAAGCAATAATAATTTTTTAAAATCTACACAAATACTTGGAATTTTCTGAGATTCTTATTTTACTTAATCATTTCTTCTAATGGCATTTATGAATAAATAAGTGTGATTCAGTAAGTGTTCAAATTTTCTAGAAATGCAACATTTTAAAAAATCACATAATCTCTTAGGGAAGTAATATCTAGTAGGGGCATAGAAAAAGAGGAATACAAGAGCATCCATCCTATCTTTGAGAGACAGGAAGAGTTTCAGTGAAATTTCTCTGCTGATATTTATAGAATGTTTGGGAGTTAACCAAGGTAAATGGACTAAGTAATTGTAATCCAAGAAATGAGTGGGCAGATTTTTCCAGACTAAAGGCATGATACACATTTGTAATCATCATTCTCCCTACTCACTTCCATTCATTGCAATTTCCTCTTGCTGAACCTAAATTTTACTCATTTTCTTAGGGTTCTAGCAAGAAATATCTTAGTTCCCCCTTCTCCTCTTTTTCCCTCCCCTCCTCTTACTACTCTTTCTAAGATTCATATTTCTCTCTGCCTCATTTTCCACTGTCATCTTTTCCTCCTTCTGTTCCTTTGCTCTTAGAACCTACACTGAGGAAAATCCAAAAGAAAGTCACTAATTATTTGATCTACACCTGCAACTGATTTTGAGTTAAGTAGTTTGGTTTCCACGGGTGACTTGCTAAACTGGCCTCAGTCTTTCCAGTTGCTGAGTCTGAGGACCATTATAAAGCACCAGAGACCATAAGGACACAACTAGTAGTCGAAGAATAAAGTGACATTTAAAATGAGACTCAAAGCCGGGCTCGGTGGCACAGCCTGTAATCCCAGCACTTTGGGAGGCCGAGGTGAGTGGATTGCCTGAGCCCGCGGGTTTGAGACCCGCCCGGCCAACTTGGGGAGACCTCATCCCTACAATAAATCAAAAATAAGCTGGGCGTGGTAGCGCGCGCCTGTAGTTCCAGCAACTTGGATCGCCGGAGCCCAGCAGGTTGAGGCTGCAGTGGCCTGGAGCGGCCACTGCACTCCAGTCTGAGTGATAGAGTGAGACTCCAACTCAAAAAAATAAAAAATAAAAATAATAATTAAAAAATAAAATGAGACTCAAAAAGCAAGGAAACATAATTATAAAAAATTTCAATTTTTAATTGAGTTATCAATTCCATCCCTATTACACCATCAAATAGTTGCATAATAAAATTTCCCAGTTATCCTTCCTTTGCCTAAACTACTCCCTTGTTGTAAAATAGACATTTTTGAAAGGTGTTTTCACGCATTCTGTTCTCAAGATTCCTATTTAACACACTGGGAGTAATGCTGTCTTCAAAAAATAATTATTTAATCAAAGCATAATACAATGAGCTAATGCCCAGATGATCACTAAGATTCAAAACAACTTCCAAAACTCTTTAATTTATAGCAGTGGTCTACTTAAAGCTTTGGGAGAATCTGGTATTTTAGTTAGCATTTGTTGTGCTAAAAGTCAAATGAAGAATGAATCTCTATATACTTTTTGTACACTACTATGTGAATTTGTCCACTCATCACAGTCACAGAGATGCAAAAATACAATTATTTGTACAGAGAACTGTTTCAGTCTCCGAGAGAAGACATTTTTCATGTTTATTACACTGTTTCACCTTTTCTATAATTTAATATTCATGCCGTGTAAGTCTAAATAGCTCAGCACAGCTGGTGTGGTGTCTTGTTATTTCTCACTTTTCCTCTTATCTATGCAATTTTAATAATTGGGATCCTAAAAACAGTATAATAAATGGACAAAATTATTCAAAGAAATTCACAGATTTGGCACATAGTCAGTGAGAAGTTTAAATCAATTTTCTTGAACTGTCAGCCATGATGTGTATCTAAATGGAATGCTGGAGTTTAGTCAGATTCATTGCTTATTGTTTGCTTCTGCAATTATGAAATATAAAGGTTGGTAAGGATTGTTCAGTGTCTTATTTTTTAGATTGAATGGCTCTGGTAAGTTATACATTTTTGTTGTTCAATCATAGAAATAATATCCCCTCTTCCTTTAAAGAAATATACTATTTTTAATTTTTTTTCTGGTTTTGATGGGGAAAGAGTAATAAGTTAAGCCAAATTGTACATTTTTAACCTTAATCTCTCAGCCTCGGGAATATGCTTTCTCATATCTGATTCAACTAACTGCTATCTCTATACAGCTTCAGATTTAAAACACGAATATCAGAATATATGTTTTCTTTGTTTTACTGTGATTTATTTATATTGATACTCTAGCATTTTTCATCCAGATTCTTTTTTGTGCTACAGAATTAAAACTTGCATTTTTATATGTATGTGTGAGTTTGTCTACAAGAATGTTGAACACATTGTAGAAGACAGAAAGATCTGGTATTGAATAAATATCATTCAAAGTCATTACTGCATATTTTTATTCACTGCTTCCTAATTCTAAAATAAAGATATAAATTAGAAAATATTCTAGTAACTAAATATTTCTATTGAATTGCAGAAAACTGGCACATCTTTCCTTCATAAGTTGTATATGCACAAAGTCAAAGCATAGAGATTTCTTATTGTTTAGAGTGATAGTGTATTGTTTAGGTAATTGTCATTTGGGGTCATTTTAATTTAAATTTCAGATGAGTAAATTAGTATTGTTCTAAAGAAGTGAAACATCTCATCACATTCTTATTCTCACACTAAAAACAACTCCATCTGGGTCAGTCCACTTGGGTATTAATTCAAGTAGTTGAAATATACAATGTAGAATGATATTTCATGGGTGTGCATCCAAATGGAATCTTAGACAAAGTGATCTGTGTTTTAACTTTCTCATTCAATTCTGGACTCCACAAAGTCCCCATCTCTCACAGGAAAGTACTCCAATTTACTCAAACTATGTATTTTTTTAGGTATTTTCTTTTGAAGTTCTAATTCATTTAGAGACATGAGGCAGTTGTTGATATTTTAAAACTGTCTTATAGCTATTCTTTTTATTTAGGGCATAATTTTAAAGTTATAAAACTGATTTTTTGTGAGCAAAGCTTCTATGAAGTTCTGTATAGTCCAGTTATCTTTCCTGATCCAAACTACTGCTATCAACATCTAACTAATTTTTGTATAATTTTTCTGAAGCACTTTTTAAGGTATGCAATACTCATAACTCTGTCCCTTTCTTGACTTATTTTCTTATGATTAGCTAAAATGTGACTAATTTTCCTATTCTTTTTTTAGAATCATATTTTCAAGGTGGTTCGTTTTCCCATTTTGCATTCACCTTTTGACTGAGACTTGGTTAGCATTCTTCCACATTGTTTTTGCCTTATTCTAGACTATTATGCCTCTTCATTAAATAAGGGGGAAAATTCTACTGTTTGGAGATTTAGTGACATTCTCTAACATCTTGCCTTTTTTTTCACCCCCACAGCTCAAAAAGATGTTGGCTTCTGGTGTTTTTGTTTGTTTGTTGTTTTCTTTTGTTTCTCTATACACAGGGTTCTGTCACTATTTTGAATGACTTCAGACATTAATTTAGGTAATCTGTCCAGCACCATATCTTTAGATTTATATGTACATCTCAATTTCAACCATCTGTCTTTATATCACATTACACATTTACTTAAGGTAAATAGGCTGGATCTTGTCATCATCTGGAATAACTGCCCTTGTAAAATTTTAAACTCAAATATCCAACTCACTAAATAATAATAATAATAATAATAATAATAATAATAATAATAATGCTGTTGTGATTACCCAGTTCTTTATTTCCTTCTTTATTCCTACTCTATGACGACTTCTCTTGTCTCTATTTTTTCCCTATGCAGACTCAAACCCAAACTGATTATCTTTACTAAACTTTTACAAACATTTTCAATACACTATGCCTTTACAACACACAAGCAAGAGTCTTCACACTCCACAGGACCGTAATTGCCTTTGCTATTCCTCTGTGCAGAAAATAACACCATTTTGCAAACTAGTATCATTGCAAAGTCAGAGTCTCTATGTTCATCTGGGGCCTAAGTCACTCTCTGTTCTTCCAGCTTCAACTAATTCTCCAAACTTTTACTCAGTTGGGAAGATTCTAGATGTAAGACTTAAGAAATACTGTGTACTGGTGGAGATGAGAGTAGGTAGGGGTATCAGAAAATTTTTCCCTCATTAAAAAAAAAAAAAAAAACTCAAAAACTAGTTTATTTTTCTTTCATATGACTCTCATCAAATTTCATTTTTTAAATAGAGAAAACCAGACTAATCATGGAACCTTCACTTTCAACTGCTACTTAAAAAAATGTTTTTCTTTCATAATCTATACTAAATCTTTACTTAAATTCAAATTTTCCCTCTCAGCATTAATAAAGTCTAAAATTATTTGAGTATGTATTCTGTTATTAAAGTACATAGGAGGATCTTAATCAGTTCCCTATAGAAAACCAGGAGTATGCTTGTTGATTAAGAAACAAGAAAATTGCAATTAATTCTAATTAATTTCATCCACTAAAAAATATATATTCATGGATAGGTAAAGTTTCCCAGAGTATGTTTTATTTTGTCTTTCCAATTTAAATAAACTCCCATTTGTTTCAATAGTTCATGTAAAAATTCATTTTGCTTTGCTAGTTTTTTTTTCCTTTTTTTCTTTGTAATATTCTGAACACTAATGTTGCCATATAACTACATTGGTTACAAGTTTAAAGGCAGTGAAGTTAGGAAAGTTATTTTAGTTGTTCTTCAACACTGAAGATGTTTCTTAGTTTTCTAAAACCTCATTCATAAAAGGCCAAAATGTCTATTTTTCAGTTATCAGCCCTCACTACCCCAAATATGTGCAATACTGTGTGACCAGTCAACTACACCTAAGACTACTCAGTGAAACTGATAACTTATCTACAGGATAAGTCAATCACCAGGCAAGACCACAATAAATTACAAAAAAAAAATAATTTGGGAGTTTGATTTTTAAACTATTAGAGTAATTGGGTTCCCAGCTTCCCTTGTAGTTGAACTTGTGGACTGACCATACTTCCTTATTACTAGAGCCAGTGAACTGTTTCCAGTAAGAACCCTTTTTACATATGTTTATTTAATTCTCCAGATTAAATAATTTTACACTTTTACATTTTCTCTACAGCTGTTCACCTTAATTATTCACCCACTGCAATCAAACCTGTGCTCCAACCAGGAATTTTGCTCCCTAAAGTTAATATTACTAACGCTCTCCAAAGTTAACACTGACCTCACAGTTATCAACTCAAAAGACAATTCCAATCTTTGATTTACTTGTGGCATTACCACAGTGTATCATTTCAACTACAATTATCATTTCAACCATCTCTCACTTTTCTAAATACATGAATCACTCTTATCTGTGTTTTATTTTGCTTCCCAAATAATACTTTCCAAATGTTCGTTATCAAATTTGCTTTTGTGTCTTTGCTTCCTTGATATTCATTTCCCTAACCTTTTAACTTGTCCTTTTTTTTTTTTCCTTTCCCTCCAAATCTCTCATATTTGGGATGAATCAAACCAAAATTTCACTAGGAGGGATTATGAAGTAGGTCTTTCTCACTGGAATAATTGACCAAGAACAACAATGTTTCAATAAATTAAGTTGATATTTGGACTTGAGGATTGGTCAGACAGCATGAAAGATGCTAGATATAGCAGTGGGAAGCAAGACACTGATAACATGAAAGAAAGTTGCTATATTTGCTGTTTTCTTCCATACTAATCAATGATGTAGCCATCTAGTTTTGGGCATATTTTAGCTCAAATAGACATAATTAAATGTAGATATTTTGTACATGTTCTATGGATAACTAACATGTAGCATTTGGAATAAAAATTTATCAAATCATTTATAAAATTCTTCTTTTTTCTGTATTAACTGTCTTGGTCATTGGTACCATCTACTTAGTTTTTACAGTGAGGAAAAAAAAACTTTTTCTTGACTATCCCTCTTTCTCACTGCCTATAATCACTTAACAACAGAGTGGTGCTCTTTAACCATATAAATTTCTCCCAAATTCATCTTTTTTCCATCTTCTCCTTAAAATATGTCCTTTATGATTTTCTAATCTTTTTTATATTTTTCAGAGCTATACATGCATTTTCAAATGTAAAAATGATCATTTTACATTGCTTCTTTTAATTTTAATTTTTTAAAATTTATTTATTTATTATAAAGATGTGGGGTATAAGTCAGGGTCAGGTATACAAACATTGATCATGCAGGTACCTTTGTTGGTGAGGTATGCCCCTCCCTCTCCTAGCAGTTTCCCTCAGCCGCCAGTCCCACCTCCCCTCCGCTAATAGTTTTCCACTATTGCCAATCACTTTCTTATAGCATTATAGTTGTTCAAGGTCACCTTATGAGTGAGAGCATATGGAACTTAGTTCTTTGTTTCTGTGATAAATCACTGAGTATGATTGACTCCAAGTCCATCCAGGTTGCTGCAGAGTCCATATATTTGTCCTTCTTTGTGGCTACATAATATTCCATTGTGTATATGCACCACATTTTTTTTTATCCAGTCCAGTTTCAATAGGCAACACAGTTGGTTCCATGCTTTTGCTATTGTGAATAGAGCTGCAACAAACATACGTGTGCAGGTATTTTTTTGGTTGACTAATTTGAGTTCCTCTGGGTATATTCCCAATAGGGGAATTGCTGGGTCATATGGAAGGTCAATTTATAGTTCTTTCAGAAATTGCCACACTGTCTTCCAAAGAGTTTGTACTAGTCTGCATTCCCACCAGCAGTGTTTAAGCATTCCTTTTTCTCCACATCCTCATCAGCATCTGTGGTTGTTTGTTTTATTATGGATAACCATTCTTACAGGGGTTAGGTGGTATCTCAATGTGGTTTTTATTTACATTTCTCTGACGATGAGAGAGGCTGAGTACTTTTTCATGTGTCTGTTGGTTGCCCGTATATCTTCTTTTGAGCAGTGTCCATCATAAAAAATCAACAAAATGAAAAATTGGGTCTTTAAAAGAATAAACAAGATTTATGAACCCCTAGCCAGAATGACCAAGAAAAAGAGAAAAAGACTAAATAAGCACAAGCAGAAATGTAAAAGATCAAATCACAAATGACCCCCAAAATTATAGAAGATGATCAGAGATTACTATAAACTCCTGTGTGAAGATAAACTTGATAACCTAAATGAAATGGAGGATTTTATGACATCACACAACCTCCCAAGGTTGAAACAAGAATTTATTGAGACAATAATTAGACCAATAATAACCCAGGAAATTGACTCTGTCATAAGAAAACTATCTGCAAATAAAAGCCCTGGACCGGACAGCTTTCCAGCAGAATTGTACAAAACATAGAAGAATGAGCTAATACCAAACCTATTGAAAGTGTTCCAGGCAATAGAGAATGATCATTTTTGAGCTAACATTACACTGACACCCAAACTGGGAAAGATCCAACAAAAATAAAGGGCACTAGTGGCTAATATCCCTAATGAACATAGATGCAAAAATTCTCAACAACATTCTAGCAAGTCAGTTCCAACAACACATCTCAAAAATCATCCACAATGACCAACTAGACTTCATCCCTAGGATGCAGGGCTGGTTCAACATCTATGAGACAATAAATGTAATTAAATACATCAACCAATGTAAAAAAAAAAAAAAAAAGGACCCCATGATTATAGATGCAGAAAAAGCTTTTGAAAAGATCCAGCATTCCTTCTTGATAAAAACCTTCAAACACCTAAGTATAGAAGGAATATACCTCAAAATAGTAAGTGCCATCTAAAATAAACCCACAGCCAACATATTTCCAAGTATACAGAAACTGGAAACATTCCCCCTGAAAACCAAAGCAAGACAAGGCTGCCAACCTGCACTCCTCTTGTTCAACGTTATGTTGAAAGTCCTGGTTAGAGAAAATAGACAAGAGAAGGAAATTGGGGGTATCCAATAGGAAAAAGAGGTGAAGTTATCCCTGTTTGCTTATGATATGATCCTATACCACAAAAACCCAAGAGAACCTGTGGCAAACTTGCTTTAACTGATGAAGGACTTTGGCAAAGTCCTGGGGCTCAAAATAAATGTGCAAAAGACAGTTGCATTCTTATACACCAACAACAAGCAGGCAGAGAATCAAATAAAGAGCACAAACCCATTCACAACACACACACACACACACACACACACACACACACACACACACACAAATAGCTTGGCATCTTCCTAACCAGTGAAGTGAAAGAACTTTACAATGAAAACTATAAAACACTGCTGAAAGAAATCCAAGAAGACATAAAAAAATGAAAAAAAATATTCTATTGCTCATGGATAGGAAGAATCAACACTGCTAAGATGTTCATCATACCAAAGCAATCTACAGATTTCATGCAATGCCCACTCAATTACCAATATCATTCTTCTCAGACCTGGAAATGACAATACCGAAATTCATATGAAAACATAAATGACCACAAATTCCAAAACAATCCTCAACAAAAGAAACAAAGGAGGAGGTATCACACTTGCAGACTTCAAACTTTATTATAAGGTTACAATCATCAAAGCAGCCTGGTATTGGTGTAAGAATAAGCATATGGAACAATGGAACAGGGTAGAGATTCTGAAAGTAAAACCTCAATTTCTCAACCAACTGATCTTTGACAAAGCCTTCCACAGCAACCACCAGGGAGAGGAAAACCTATTCAGTAAATGGTATTGGGAAAACTGGCTGACCTCATGCAGATGATAGAAATAGGACTCCTACCTATCACCATACAAAAAAAAATAACTCTAAATGGATCAAAGACCTAAAATGTCAAATTATAAGAACCTTAAAAAATGCAGGACCATCCTTATGGAAATTGGAACTGGTAACAAACTCCTGATCAAAACCCCAAGTACCATAAGAGATAAGATAAACAAGTGGAATCTCATCAAACTGACAAGCTTCTGCAAAGAAAACAAAACATCAAGAGTGCAGGCAGACAGTTTACAATGGGAAACAATATTTGTCCAATATTTGACACAGGTATAACCTCCAGGATCTACAAGAAACTCAAACGTGCCAAAAGGAAAAAACAAACAACCCCATTAAAAAGTGGGTAAAAACATGAATAGACAATTCTGAAAAGATGATATATGGGCAGCCAACAGACATGAAAACATGCTCAGCCTCACTAATCATCAGAAAAATGCAAATCAAAAACACATTGAGACACCACCTAACCCCAGTAAGAATGGCCATCATTAATAAAACAAACAGGAGATGCTGGTGAGGATAAGGAGAAAAGGGAACGCTTCTATATTGCTGGTAGGAATGCAAATTAATGCAACCTCTTTGGAAAACAGTGTGGCAATTTCTGAAAGAATTAGACATTGATGCTTTTTTTGACCCAGCAATCCCACTACTGGTAATACACTCAGAGGAACTCAAATCATTCTATAAAAAAGATACCTGCCCATGTATGCTTATTGCAGCACTATTTGCAATAGCAATATCATGGAACCAACAGTGCTGCCATCAAAACTGGACTGGATAAAAAAATGTGATACATATACACAATGGAATATTATGCAGCCATAAAGAAGGACAAACATATGGACTTTGCAGCAACTTAGATTGCTTTAGAACCTATCCTACTCTGATCTATCACAAAAACAAGGACAGAGTACCACATGTTCTCACTCATAAGCAGACCCTGTGGATTGGCGGGTTACTGCTGGGATGGTAGGGGGTGGGACCACAACATTAATAAGGGTACCTGATTTCAAACCAGGCAAAGTGGGGACCAAAGGGAGGCCTGACCTTTACCTGTACGATGATCACTTATATATCTGATCCTGAATTGTACCCCATATCTTTAAAATAAAATTTAAAAAAGTAAAAACAAACAAACAAACAAAAAAGAATATGTATTCTGCTGTTGTGAGTGAAATATTCTGCATAGGCCTGCTAGGTGTCATTAAGACCTCTAACTTTCATTTCGGTCTTTTGTCTAGATGTTTTATGAATTATTTTAAGTATGGTATTTATCCTTCCTACAGCTCTAGCTTCTGCCTTTAGAATTACAAAAGGTATTTGGGCAGCTGCCAACATCCCTGTTTTGTATCACACTAGAGAAGAAAACAGTGATAGTCACTTTACACTAATACTTGCGTTTACTTTTTCCTAGTATCCAGAATCGTGTCACTTGGCTATTTCTAAACCAATTGCTATGGCTGGGAAAAAATGTTCTATTCCTATAGTTTTAAGTGAGTGAGGATCTGCTCCTGAATTGGAGAGTAGAATTGTTCCTGCTCAAATCATAGGCAAGAATGAAAAGTGATAAGTTACCCAAAGAAAAATGAAAGTCACTGTCTTTGGTTGAGTTTCGCCAGAAGTAGACTTTAAGAAAATGATTTTAATACAGTTGCTTATCTCACCTATGGGAATGAAGAAGTTCTATAAAGGGTGAAGTTTTAAGTGTTTTTCATGTAGGCAACTCATGATCTCTCCCACTAAAAAGTTTTGGAAGAAAGACCAATTAATCACTGGTTGATGTTTGATTCAAAAGGGTGGTAGTACATGACCATACCACCCTGAACATACCCAATCTCCTCAAACAGGTGTTAACTCTCTAGCTCTTTCCACTTGGTAAGAGGGCAAAGTGGAGTCAAATAGTGAAAGGCTTCCATCAAAGTCACCAGTATTTTCAGTTGGAAGCAATTATGTATAAAAATATAGGAATAAATGCTAAGGAGTGCGTACTCTTCAGCTTACAGTATAGAAATATGGTTATAAAAAATAGACTAAGTACATGCTTGAAAATCCAGAAATAGATACCACTACAGCTCTGAAAAATTAAGTTTATCTAACTTATAAGTATAAATTATATTTATTTAGCCTCTCTTAATTTTTTCATGTTATTAATGGATTGTCAACTTTGACTATTTTCTTCCTAAATTTTAATTGAAAAAGGCAATTTTCTGCTTACACTGAATTCATCCTTCTCTCTTACTTTTTATTGTTGATTTTGGAATGAAGAAGTTATTTCTGAAATGTGTCAGTTATATACATGTCCATTTAAATGAATCTTTTTTATAAAGAGTTTTACAGTCCTTTGGTTTAGCATAGCTTCAGAATATTATACATTATGTCTTATAACAATGCCAGAATCTGTAATGTTTTAGATACAATGTCTTTTCAAATCTATTTATTTAGGAACAGTAATAAAATTTCACAACAGCTTTCATTCCAAAATTATTCAAATGTGCTATCCTAAAGATGGCTTAATTTCTAAAATTGTAATAAATTTTCCCTCTACTTTCATGCTGTCTCATAAATGCAAGAATATAATTCTTTTGGCTACATTCAACTGGCATAAATAAACTGCATACAATTTTTTCAGAAAATATTTTTATCTTGAGAAAATATATAATATTGCATCCAAATATAAAATGTATCTTACCATTTAAAATCTAAAAAAAATTGTTAATAATTATACATTTTTATCTGACAAAATGTTTACAGAGTATTTTCCTCACAATTATCACTAGTTAATCTATTGATATAGTATTTTACATTTCAATCTTCCATAATCAACAGGCATTTTAATTTTCTCCATTACCGGTTTAAAATAATTGTAGTCAATTTAGAAATAATCTTAGACATCTGGGATGAACTGCTTCCAATGCTGAAATTAAAAAAAAAAAAACACACATTGTGTATATTGTCTGAGGCATATCACACTGTAACGGACATTGCTGGTTGTCTACTCAATGTCCATTCCGCTCTTTTCTAATAAACATTCATTGTTGGCATCAGAAAAAGTTGCCCCACCCTCAATTTCAAGAATGGTCCAGACTAGGTCTGTTTTTATTAACTGACTAAAGAACAATGTGATTAAGTTGAGGCCAATGAATTAAAAGTAAATCTTTGTTTTATCACACTGGGAGATTTTCTCTTAAGAAAAAGCAATTGGAAAGTTACTCTTCTCTCCTGTGGATGAGAAGGAAAGAATCTAATTGCCTCTGGATGTCATTCTTTTTTTTTTTTTTTAGATACATTTGAAAGATGAAGATAGTGCTGTGTGTGGCAGAATGAAATTAGAAAAAAATCAGAGTATTTAATAACACAAGAATGACTGGTTCAATGTTCTGAAGCTCTTCTATAT
Source organism: Tarsius wallacei (assembly GCA_963574415.1). Classification (NCBI taxonomy): domain Eukaryota; kingdom Metazoa; phylum Chordata; class Mammalia; order Primates; family Tarsiidae; genus Tarsius; species Tarsius wallacei. Next base: position 7,505 of record CAUYQG010157880.1, on the reverse strand, counting down.
CTGAACATTTTATTGGATGAGAGTTCAAGCCAATATTTATTTATATTATTTTTGAGTGATATATAATGCAAAGCTACTACCCTTACTGATCCATATGTCCTAGATTTAGCAGTTTAATCTATTACTTAGAAAAATCATAAAATGTTTGTGGTTATTTTAAATTTAGTATATTATGACTGTATATGAATTTATCTCTCTGTTTTACAAATAGCTCCAGCACTTAAGATATTGTGCCACTTTTAAGCAGCATTTCAATAAAGCAACAAGGGAGCTGTAGGGAAGTATATATTTCCCAAATTCCTACAGTAGCAATAATATTTCTCATAGAATATAACATTGTCATCTATGTATTTGATATCCGATTCAGATGTGACTAGAATTAATAAGCAAGCAATGCTTTCTCTAGCTAAAAGTCTACCTGAAACTCGATAATTAATTTTTCTTGAAATAAAGATCTCAGGCAACCCCCTCGCATCCCCTCCCACTGTGGGAGATTTCTTGTCTTCTAAATAAATCCTGCTTAGAGAAAGAAAGAAAGAAAGATCTCAACAATTAGTTACTCCTTGATAATTTATTGCCTTTGTTTTGTGAGCTGCAGTTGACTAAATTTTTTTTAAATGGCCCTGGAATGCAATGAGCAAGGAGACATAATCTAAAGTTCAGGTCATATCATGAATTTTTTAAAGCAATTTATCTATATTTATTCAATGCAAGCTTGATGACAGCAAAAATGTGTAAATTTTTAAAATAACTACAGCTAGTTAGCTTGGGGCAAACTTTTTCTTTATATTACAGGTGATGTTTCTAAGCCTTGATCCAATTATGACTTGTAAACTATGAAATCAGTAAAGTATATTTTGATATAGGCCTAGTTCTTCCAAGAATTTGAGAGTTTAGGAAACCAAATGAAAGTAGTTAGTAAACTCTAATTGAGGCTAAACCTTGACATATTGGTACTAAAAGAAAATAGAAAATGTGATGATCATCAACAATTCCATGAAGTTAATATTAATATATACACATACATATATGTACGGTGGTCCCTTAGTATCTGTAGGGAATTGGTTCCAGGAACCCCCATGGACATCAAATAGCATGGATGCTCATGTATCTTTTACAAATTGGTGTAGTATTTGCATATAGCCTATGTACATCTTTTTGCACACTTTAAATCATCTCTAAATTACTTATATTTTATCCAGTGTAAATGTTATGCAAATAATTGTTAAACTGTATTTCTTAGGAAATAATTACAAGAAAAATAGTTGGTATTTTTTCAGTACAAACACAATCATTCACTTTAAAAAATATTTTAGATTTGTGGTTGACTGAATTCACAAATGGTCACAAATGGGGAACCCACAGATATGGAGGACCAGCTGTAAATAAACACACACACACACACACACACACACACACACACACACATATAAATTGTTGCCAGAAAGTTGAATCTCACACTCTGCACATAATTTCAGTTTATACCTACAGCATCCTTGATGTTCCGGTCAATCTCTTGTCAAAACAGTGACAATTACACAGTGAAAAACTGAAAAACGGATCTACTCACTGTACCACATTCTGCCTACTAGGTTTATTTCTACAGTTAGAAGTCATAATGAAGCACTTGCCTTTCAGCTCTATGCTCAAGTCATTAACAATTGCTTTAGAGAGTTGAATTTTTACTGGGTGAACAAGTGATTTTTATGATGGCAGATAACATTCTGTTCCTTATGAGTGTTTTGTAACTAACCTTACATTACCAATATTTTAATCTCCGTCATAGAATGCTTATATAGCATATTTGAAGTGCATATTTTTATAAACATAGTATTTATCGTAACTAATTTTTTATCATTGCATTCCATAAAAAGGCTATCTAGGTAATATTAAATACAACAGGAAAAAAGACAAAGTCATGTCATAAGTTTGAGTTAAAAAAACAAAGGGTAATTCAGGGATGACATGGCTAATCTTTGATACACGATCCCAGACAAATGGAGAGCAGCAAATGGAAAGCTCAATGACTGTGATGAGATAGTGAATGAATACACAGCCGATGGGATACCACCTCATTCCTTGTACTGTTAATAGAAGCTGACAATCATTTCAGCCTTAAAGTGAGAATTCATTAGGCCGAAATGAAAAAAAAAAAAAGTCTCTGTGGAATAAGAATAGAGAAAAAAAATCTCAATAGCTTTGCTTTGTTATATGTAAAACTATTTTCAGCAGCAAAAGTCACAATAATGCCTATAGACCGAACATTATGTGGTGAAGAGGGAACAAAAAGTCATATATTGTATTTACTCTTCTATATGAATTAAAAGGAAGTGGGCCATATTTGGATAAAGTTTAAATACAATGTTAGAATTAATGTTTATTCTGCATCTCATAACAGTATCTCTGTTTTCCAACCATATATGTCTTCTGATTTTACTTAGCAAATGTGTACTGAGTTTTTATTAAATACCTGGGGTATGGCAATACAGAAAAAAAAATCTGCCTCATGGAACTTATATCTTAGTAAAGAACTTAGTATCTAGTTAGGAAGGCAACTTTCATTTCCTAGAATGCATCACATTCTCTTTTTTTTATTTGTCTTTGAACTCAGGATTTCTTTTGTTTTCATGTAGATTACCACTTACCTACTTCTACCCACTTCCCCCTATCTCAAATACTACTTCTTCTAGAAATGTTTTCAAATCATATAAAATTGAATTTAGGGCACACACTATATATTCAAAGAATATCTGATGCTCACTCTATTTACAGTGCTAATTATATTTTTTTGAAATTTAATTGACTATCTTAATGAGATAAGATAGTCTAAAAAAGTGCTTGGCACATACCGAATGTTGAATAAAATTTGTTTAATTATCAGGATGAATCGGTATTGTGGTATTATTAGATAAAAATATTCTTTTGTTTATTTAGAATGGAATAAAAGTAAGGGTAAATCATACGTTCTTTGCCTAGATCAATGTCCAGAAGAGTTTTATCTAGGATTTTTTCTAGGATTTTTATGGTTTCAGATCTTACCTTTAAGTCTTTAATTCATCTTGAATTAATTTTTGTGTATGGTGAAACATGGGAATCCAATTTTATTCTCTTGCATTTGGGTATCTAATTTTCCCAGCACCATTTGTTGACTAGGATATCCTTTCCCCAGTGTATATTTTTCTCTGCCATGTTGAAGATCAGTTGGCTGTAGCTTTTTGAATTTATTTCTGAATTATCTATTCTGTTCCATTGTTCCATGTGTCTGCCATTAAGCAAATAAGTGGGATTTTAATTAAAACTAAAAAGCTTCTGCACAGCAAAAGAAATAATCAACAGAATAAATTGGCAACTGATAGAATGAGAAAAAATATTCACAAACTATACATCTGACAAAGGACTAATATCCAGAATCTGCAAAGAACTCAAACAAATTAGCAAGAAAAAAACAAATAACCCCATTAAAAATGGGCAAACCACATAAACAGACATCTCTCAAAAGAAGATATACAATGGCCAACAAACATATGGAGAAATGCTCAACATCATTAATCATCAAGGAAAAGCAAATTAAAACCACAATAGGATACCACCTTATAACAGTCAAAATGGTCATGATTTTTAAAACAAAAAGGAAAAAGAAAAAAATAGATGTTGGCATAGATACAGTGAAAGAAAATGCTTTTACGCTGTTGGTGGGAATGTAAATTAGTACAACCTCTATAAATCAGTATGGAGAGTCTCAAAGAACTAAAGGTAGATCTGTCACTTGCTCCAACAATCTCACTACTTGGTATCTATCCAAAGGAAAGACTTGTTATGCACAAAAGACACCTGTACTCACATGTTTGTCATTGCACTATTTACAATCACATAGAAGTAGAATTCACCTGAGTACCCATCAACTGATCAGTGGATAATGAAAATCTGATATACACATATATGTACACACCCCCACCCACACAAACTCAAATATAATACTATTAAGTCATGAAAAAAAATGTCTTTTGCAGCAATTTGGATGGAATTGGACACCATTATCCTAAGTGAAGTAATGCAGGAATGGAAAACTAAATACAGCATGTTCTCACTTATAAGTAAGCTATGGGTCTGCAAAGGTGCATCAAATGGTATGACAGACATTGGAAACTCAGAAAAAGGGGATGTAAAGGGGGTGAGGGATAAAAATTATCCTATTGGGTACAATGTGTACTAGTAGGGATGATGGGTACAATTAAAGCCCAGACTTCTTCACTACTATACAATGTATCCATGTAACCAAAAATCATTTGTACCCTTAAAGCTACTGAAATTGTTTTCTGTTTGTGTGTGTATTTAAGTAAAAGTTAAATGTTCCTGAATTAGACAAAAATGTGCCCAGAGGACAATATGTTAAGTGAAATAAGTCAGGCACAGAAATATAAATAATGCATGTTCTCATATGTAGAATATATATGTATATACAAAATATAGTCTATATTTTGTCTCTCTATAATCTCTCTAAATCTATTCTCTTCTATCTATACCCATTCTACCTATTCTACATATTCTCTATATCTATGTTCTATTTTCTTGAGAGAGAGAGAGAGATTGAGCTCATGAAAGTATAGAGTAGGTTTGTGAGTATTAGAGGCTGGAATGGGTAGAGTAGAAGGGAGAATGAGGAGAGGTTGGTTAAGAGATTCAAAACTACAGCTATAGATGAGGAATTTGTTTCAGTGTTCTGAAGCACTGTAGGGTAAATATGCTTAACTGTAATTTATGGTATATCTCAAAAAGCCAGAAGAGAAGATTTTGAATGTTCATATCACAAATAAATGTTGAATGTTTGAGGTGATAGATTTGCTAATTACCCTTATTTCATTATTGCACAATGTGTACATATATAAAAATAACACTCCATTTCTCATAAACATGTACAATTATTACATGTTAACCAAAAAGAAAATCTGGCCAAATCTCTTTCTAGCATTATATTTAAAGATTTTAAAACAAATTTTTCTTTTTTGTGTTATTCAATTATATCAAAAAAAGTGAAATAAATTATGTATTGTGTGACTTCTCAAATATACATTGAGAATGTGAAGACTTACAGTGATGAAAATATCTTAATTTTATATTAGAATAAAATTGTTCAAATGTTTCTGCTATTAAATGTAGTAATGCATATAAATTCACCATAAAAATATACTATTCAGATATGCAATATATATTTATTAATTACCATATGAGAATTCGATGGATGAGGCAAAATCATATGATAAAATTATTATTATTATAATTTGTACCTGTGACCATGACAAGTTTTTTACTTCCTCTCAGTGTCTGCCTCACTTTTTAAAAATCTTTTTTTTTTTTAATTTTAAAGATATGGGGTACAATTCAGCTTTAGGCATACAAAAGTTCATTATGCAGGTACCCTTGTTGATGAGGTGTGCTCTTCCCTCCCTGGCAGTTTCCCTCAACTGCCAATCCTATCCCCCTCCCATGGCAGTTTCTCACTACTGCCAATTCCTTTCTTATAGTATTATGATAATTGTTCAAGGTCTGCTTTTGAGTGAGAACATATGGTACTCTCTTCTTTGTTTCTGTGATAGATCACTGAGTATGATAGACTCTAAATCCATTCAAGTTGCTGTGAAATCCATATGTTTGATCTTTATGGCTGCATAATATTCCATTGTGTATATGTACTACATTTTTTTTAATCGAGTCCAGCTTCAATGGGAAGCAAGGTTGGTTCCCTGTTTTTGTTATTGTGACTAGAGCTGCAACAAACGTATGTGCAGGTATCTTTTTTGTAGAATGATTTGAGTTCCTCCAGGTATATACCCAATAGGGGATTGCTGGGTCATATGGAAGGTCAATATATAGTTGTTTCAGAAATCACAACACTGTCTTCCAAAGAGGTCGCACTAGTTTGCATTCCCACCAGCAGTGTAGAAGCATTCCTTTTTCTCCACATCCTCACCAGCATCTGTTGTTGTTTGTTTTATTAATGATGGCCATTCTTACTGGGGTTAGGTGGTATCTCAATATGGTTTTGACTTACATTTCCTCTCATGATTAGTGAAGCTGAGCATTTTTTCATCTGTCTGTTGGCTGCCTGTACATCTTCTTTTGAGAAATATCTATTCAAGTCTTTTGCCCACTTTTTAATGGGGGTGTTTGTTTTTTTTTCATTTTGGTGCATTTGAGTTCCTTGTAGATCCTAGATGTTAGGCCTTTGTCAGATAAACAGTTGGCAAATATTTTTTTCCATTCTGTGGGCTATCACCCTGCTCTCTTAATGGCTTCTTTTGTTTTTCAGAAGCACGTCAGTTTGATGAGGACCCACTTGTCTATTTTATTTCTTGTGGTATGGGCACTTTGGATTTTGATCAGTAATTGGTTGCCAGTTCCAATTTCCATGAGGGTGTCTCCTGCATTTTCTACGATTCTTATAGTTTGAGGTTTTATGTTTAGGTCTTTGATCCATTTAGAGTTAATTTGTGTGTACGGTGATAGGTAGGGGTCCTGTTTCAATCTTCTACATATGATCAGCCAGTTTTCCCAGCACCATTTACTGAATAGGTTCTCCTCTCCCCAGTGATTGCTGTTGGAGACTTTGTCAAAGATGAGTTGGTTAAAAATACGGAATCTCTATCCTGTTCCATTGGTCTATAAGCCTGTTCTTATACCAAACCAGGCTGTTTTGATTACCATAGTCATATTAAAGTTTGAAGTCTGGAAGTGTGTTACTTCCTGCTTCATTTCTTTTGCTAAGGATTGTCTTGACTATTCATGGTTATTTATGTTTCCATATGAATTTCTGTATTGTCATTTCCAGGTCTGAGAAGAATGATGTTGGCAATTTAATGGTATTGAATCTGTAAATTGCCTTTGTAGGATGAACATCTTAACAATGTTGGTCCTTCCTATCCATGAGCATGGAATATTTTTCTACTTGTTTGTGTCTTCTTGATTTCTTTGAGCAGTATTTTGTAGTTCTCATTGTAAAGGTTTCACATCTCTGGTTAGGATGTTGCTGAGGTATTTCATTTTTTTGTGTGGCTGTTGTGAATGAGACTGTGCTTTTTATTTGGTTCTCTGCCTGCTTGATGTTGGTGTATAAGAATGCAACCGTCTTTTGCACATTTATTTTGTATCCCAAGATTCTACCAAAGTCCTTTATCAGTGCAAGCAGGTTTTTGACAGATTTTTTTGAATTTTAAAGGTATAGTATCATATCATTAGCAAAGAGGGATAACTTGACGTCCTCTTTTCCTATTTGGATATCCCTGATTTCCTTCTCTTGTCTAATTGCCCTAGCTAGGACTTCCAACACAATGTTGACCACAGGGGGGTGAGAGTGGGCAGCCTTGGCGTGTTCCAGTTTTCAGGAGAAATGTTTCCAGTTTCTGTCCACTTAGCAACATGTTAGCTGTGAGTGTATCATAGATGACACTTAATATTTTGAATATGTTCCTTCTATACCTAGATGTTTGAGGGTTTTTGTCAAGAAGGGA
>CAUYQG010157875.1:0-34605 GCA_963574415.1 Tarsius wallacei | reverse complement strand
AGTATAATACTATAAGAAAATGACTGACAGAGATGGGAAACTATGGGGGGGAGGGGAAGGGAGATGGGATTAATGGTAGTCAATATCTGTCTAGGGACGGGAAGACACCTCTTGTCAACAAGGGTGCCTGAACAAAGCATAGTTGTATACCTAACCCCTGACTGTAGACCTGTTTTCAACAACTTTACTCCTATAGAGGATGTTCCCTGACACAGCCAATTCACCTCAATTCTGGTGGGAAAATAGTATCAAGATCTTCCCGCTGTGGTTGTGACAAAAAGCTTCATTTACTTTGGCTGTGTTTTGAGAGTCATCCCTCCTTTTTCTGCCTTTTTCCCCAATGCATGTCACCCACATACTGCCCTGATTTTTGTAGAGTGAATCAATGAGCAAAGATATAAACCACCTATGAGATTCATGTTTCCCTCAGGCCCTGCTCACAGGATTGCCTGCCTATTTTAACCTATTTAACCAGATAGTAAGAATAAGAAAACTATAGCTGCTTACAGGCAAATTCCAATTTTAGATTAGGGGAGATTTCATACAACTCGCAAATGTAGAAGTTCAAGGGCCAGGGAGAAGTATGGGCTAGGACCTCACATCTCAAGTCATTCATTTGGGGAAAATGTAGTCCTGATTCTTTGACTTCATTTTAGCTCCTTATCTCTGTGGGCTTTTTTTCCACCCTGTTCTTATGTTAAATTATTTTGCTTTGGTGGCTGAAATAGTACTTTTTAGCAAGAGTGGGTTGGAACTCTGAAACGCTGTAAAAAATATTATGTGTGTTGATTTGTGTGTTTCTTTCTAAGCCTCCTTAAACTTCATTATTTTATAATGTAGAAAGTAAATTAAAAGAGAAATTCCCTGTCAGATAACTAATCCTGAAAATTAAAATATTACCATTTGATTATTGTTTTAGTCGCTCATTTGCCTTTTAACCTAATGACTTTAGTAAACTAATTTCCTTTATACATTTCGCTCAATCACATCATGAGTGACATATTATTTTGCTAATACTTTAGGACAGTAATGTAGAGGAGAATGTGTTCTAGTCACAAGGTTAGCACGCTAACATGAAAGGCTAATTTCTTGGCCCATCAAAGGCTCTCACTCACCAGAAAACCACATCCTGGGGGTGGGGGGTGGGGGCTAGCCTGAGAGCCAGTTTCCAGGAGCTCAGAAATCAAAGCTGCTTCAAGCTGCTCCCAACCCCTTCCTACCAGCTCCCTGCCATATCTGGATTTTCAAACTTGATGAGCAAAGCCAACAGTTTCCTTTTTATTCTGATCATGTAATGGTAAGTGGCCACCAATGCGGTTTCCCCCTCCCCATCTTAAATTCCCTAAGAAAATGGAGTATCAATCTAGCAGTCTCTATGTAAAAGTTGCTATTGAGCATGTAATATTTTTCTTATACTTGTTTGAATTTTGTTTTATTTTAAGGCCCCACAAATCCTGGACTCAGGGTAGGAGTTGGGGTGGAGGTTGGGAGTATGTGACTAGGAATGGTAGAGTTACTTAAACTCAGATATCTGGGAACTTTGACCCAGCAACAGCACCAGTGAGGGAAAGTTAATGCAGACTTTGCAGGTCATACTTGAAGATATTTCCGGAACATCATGTGCTATCTATAGGACAGCTTCAAGCCTGGGTTCAAATTCCGAAGCAGGAATTGCCACTTTTTATAGAAAAGAAAGAATGTAGTAAAATCTAAGCTCTAGAGTTTCAGAGATAGAAGGTAGATTTTAGTCTTGCTTCAGTGACTCAACTGCAAGTTCCAGATTTCTTTTTAGACGAAAAAACCATTTAACCTACGATGTTTCCAGAAAAGACATTAGAAGTCATCATGGGCCAGGCGCAGGGACTCACGTCTATAATCCCAGCACTTTGGAAGGCCGAGGCAAGAGGATTGCCTCAGCCCATGGGTTTGAGGCCAGCCTGGGCAAATTGGTGAGACCTCATCTCTACAATAAATCAAAAAACTAGCCGGGCATGGTGGTGCGTGCCTGTAGTTCCAGTTACTTGGAAGGCTGAGGCAGAAGGATCGCCTGAGCCCAGCAGGTCGAAGCTACGGTGGCTGTGAGTGAGCCACTGCACTCCATCCTGGGCAACAGAGTGAAGACTCCAACTCAAAAAAAAAAAGAAGAAGAAGAAAAAGAAGTCATCATGTTACTCTCTTAAGTTGTTATACGCTCCCAAAGTGAATAAATTAGTCTTGAGTGTCTCTCTACATTGCACCAAAAAGATCTGAAATAAAACAAGATGAATCACTGTGAGCCAAAAGGATATTTATTTTTCCTTTTTCTTTCTCTTTCTCAAATCCACAAGTATATGAAATCAATAGTATGGGGTTTGAAGTGTAAATAATGGAGTCAGAGTCAGAGAACTAAAATAAGCTCTGTTACCCAGGTTGAAGTGCACAGTGGCGGCTCAATCATAGCTCACTGCAGCCTTGACCTCCTGGGCTCAAGTGATCTTCCCACCTCAGCCTTCCCAGTAGCTAGGACTATAGGCTCCTACCACTATGCCAGCTATTTTTTTTTTTTTTTTTAGAGACAGGATCTCACACATTGCTCAAACTGGTCTCGAACTCCTGGCTTCCCAAAGTACTGGGATTATAGGCGTGAGGCACCATGCCTTGCCAATTCCTTTTTGAAACCAATCTATTCTCCAATCTCAGTCCTTCTATTTTTCCGGGAGAGGTCTGGAACTAATCTTGCTCCCCAAAGTTGAGTATCTGCCACGACGATACTCCAAGTCACCACTTTGCCCCATCATGTATACACACCATTGGATTTCACCCTGCTTCCTAACTGGCCACTAGATCCCCAGTCCACATTCAAATGTTAGCTCTTTGGGTTGAATGATAACAACCTTACATTCTCTCTTCCTGGGAGATTAGACTCTGTCCCCAAATGCTAATTTCTGCTTTACCTAGCCCACTACCTTCCATCTAAGGCTGACCCTACTGACCAAATATATGAGCACCCTGAGCTCCTTCACACTGCGGACCACACTAGCGGACCCTTGGCTGGGTCGCCTTAGAGCAGGGGCTGGCCAGTTCTACCTACCCCCACCTCACTCCCTTCTCCTCACCAACCTTCTATAAGGCTCCAGCATTCAGTTATCATTCGATAGATATTGAGCACCTGCTCTGTTCCTGTCACTGTGCCAGGCACTGGAGTCACAACATTGAATTAGACAGCATTATGCCCTCAAGGGGCATACTAGTGAAAAGGGCAGCAACTCAAAGATTACAAGAATGCTGTGAAAGAAGAGTGAACCCTGACCCAATGTTCTCCCTCCCCTCACCTTTGAGCAGAAGGGAAATGGCCTTCGATTCTTGCGTATGTCCTGGGGAAACTCAATTTTATAAGAGACTATCAATTTGGCTCAGTTGACTGCTAAAATATAGAATTCCTTTTTTGTCTATTTGCTTTTAAACAGGGTGTCTCTGTCACCCAGGCTGGAGTGCAGTGGTGCAATCATAGCTCGCTACAACCTCAACATACTGGGCTCAAGTTATCATCCTGCTTCAGCCCCCCAAGTAGCTGGAACTACAGGAGTGTGCCACCACATCCAGCGATTTTTTTTTTTTTAAGAGATGGGATCTCGCTATGTTGCCCAGGCTGATCTTGAACTCCTGGGATTTTAGGCCACCACACCCAGCCTAACTCCTTTTAAAATTAATAACTGTGGAATAGTTGAGGATTGCCCAAGGATTATGATTTCAAGATTACTGCTGGCCAAACTCTGAAAAGCCTGGTGAAAATTTATTTTTGGAGGATTGTCTGAAGGATATGTAGATTAGCTTGGGCCATTTTACAGAATTACTATAAACTGCTGGACTTTCCTGAGGTCCCCAAGGATTCCCCCACTGGACCCCCTGAGGGCTTCTATCAAATCTTAGAGGTTTGATGGAACTCTGGGGCTCCATGGAACACAGTTTGCTCTGGGCCGTCTGAAACTTACCAGAAGAGAGTAGTTCCTATTCCCTTGTTGAAAGGCCCTCTTCCTTGGTATTCATCAACACCACTCTCTCCCTAACTTCTTCCTATCTCTTTGGCTTCTTCTTTTAGGCAATTTTGAAGATTACTTTCTCTGACCATCCAAAACCGAACTCCCCATCTTCCCTCACCAAACTCGACCCTGTTTTTAAGTTCATTCATACACCAGCCTCTACCCAGTCTCATCCAAGCCTGTCATCACCATTCTCCCCTTGTGTCTCTTACTGCAGCCAGACTGGACATATTTCAATTCCTTAGAGGTGTCATATCAGCATCTACCTCCTCACTTTACACATGATGTTCCCTCTGCCCGAAAATGATTGGACACATGTGTACACACACATACGTGCATATATATCTTTTCCTTGGTTAGCTCATCTTTTAGGTGGCTTTTCTTCCAGGAAGTCTTCCTTAACCCTACACCCATCCCCTCCAACTCTGTGCCTTGCCCCTGCTATGCAACATCAGAGCACTCTGGACTACTCACTTCCTTATTATTGTCATATGCTCCTTTGAGCACTTGCTACAAAGTGAAGTGATTAAATTGCTCCTTCTGAAAAGTGAATTTCATTGAATTGATGGGTACTTTGAGAAATAGCCCTAAGAAGCCATTGTAAGTGTTCTTTGGTGAGGATGTTGTTGAGAACACTGTTCATTTTTCTAGAGCCCTGTTGGCTGGGTATGATGGCTCACACCTACTATTCAGGAGACTGAGGCAGGAAGATCGCTTGAGGCTGGGAGTTCAAGACCAGCTTGGGCAACATAGTGAGACCCACTTCTCTACACAAAGTAAAATAATTATTCTGGCATTGAATCATGTAACCGTAGTTCCAGCCACTTGGGAGGCCTAGGCAGGATCACTTGAGCCCAGAAGTTTCAGGCTGCAGTGAACTATGTGGCATCACTACATTCCATCCTGGGCAACAGGGAGAGACTTTGTCTCTAAAATCAATCAATCAAACAAACAAACAAAAACAAACAATCCTTCTTCATGAGGACTGGGGTGGGGAGCACTTCCTTCTGCTCTTCAATTTACAATTAACCAGTAGTTATGCTTCTCCTAAGAATAGAACTGTTTTACTTTAGATACCTTTTCAATTGTGGAAGAATTTTATAATCATTGTCACATTGTCACATCTAAAAGCCTAAAAACTGAATTGTGTCTCACTTTTTAGGGGATGAATTTTATGAATCTGTCTCATTTATGTTTTTCATCTTTCACATTTACTTTCAAACTATGCTAACTTGCTATATGTTATTGTTGCCTAACAGTAAGTGGGCTTAATGTTTTCTAATTTTTAAATTTTTTAATAACTAATCACGTAAATGAAGTGACAGAGGTGTGGAATGGAACAGGGAAAAGCAACATCCAAATGGTGGAAGGGTATACCAACTAGTGCTCTTTAATTTGTAAATCACTTAGGACTTAGACCCAAAGTGGCTTAAAAGGCAACATATATATATATATGTGTATATATATATATAAATTTGACCTGAATGGTTTGGTGGTAGTTTGTTTTTACATAGGGTTTGATTCAAGGGTTCAAACCATGCCACCAAGTCCTGGTCTCTCACCATCTCTCACTTCTATCCTCCTTCAAGTTGACGTCATGTCTCAGGCCTCATGTGGTGAAACAATGGCTGCTGGCCCTTTGTATTTCCAGTATGTTCCGTGACTATAAAATCCATCAGGGTAGAGAATTTGCCTGATGAGTTTTCTGTTGAATTCACAGCAAAGGGGTGGCTGGTACAACATCAATAAATACTTGCCGAATGTGTTGTTGTGGAATCCCTAAAAGCTCTTGCACAGATCCCAGGACCTGACCTGGTCCACAAGCCACCCCCGAACTAATCTTTCATTCAGGGATTGCAGAGCTCTACTCTCCCAGTCTGGGTCACCTAAACCTAACACCAAAACCAGGAATGAGTCTCCAACTAAACCCTGTGCATTGACTGTAGGGGAAGGTGGTTCCCCAAAGGAAATCTGGGGCATTACAGAGAAGGAGAAACATGCTGGGCAGACCAAACAGCAAATATGCACATCAATGAACTACTACAAAGGTGATGTTTGAGTTGAGTTTTAAAGGATAAACAGGAGTTAACTAATAAAGAGGGCAGTTATCAGTAGGTAACATTCTAGGTACTTTCAAAGTACAGAGGCATAAAATAGCTTGATGCTTTTGAAGAACTGTAAATAGTTTAATATGGTTAGAGCAAACAAGGGTGGAGAGCAGTGAAAACACGAGCTAGAGAGATAGGCAGAGTACAAATATGAAGGACCTTTTAAACTAATCCAAGGAGTGTGCACTCGACCCCGAAAGCCCTAGGAAGCCTAGGTAGGATTTTCTGCACGGGAGCATGTCTTAGAGCTAATCCCCTACAGACCATTACAGGGTCAGGACTGATGTGCCCTACAAACACTGGCTGGGGCTGAGTCTGCAGACCAGAGAGCAGAGAAAAGATTCCCAAATGTGGATGAACTAGAGACAGGAGGAGTAAAGCAAAACCTACGCATCAAACAGACCAGGGAATTAAGCAAGGACTGCTGATACTCACCGGTTGTTGCTTATTTAAAGCTCAAGCTTGTGGCCTAAATCACTATGATTTTTTTTTAATTTTTTTCAATAGTTTTAGGGGTTTGGTTTACATGGATGAATTGTATAGTAGTGAAGCTGTCTGGGTTTTAAGTGCACCTGTTACCCAACTAGTGTACATTGTACCCATTAGATAATTTTTCACCCCTTATCCTGCTTCCCTCTCCCTGCACTGAGTCTCTGATGTCCATTGTACCATTCTATATGTCTGCAGACACATAGTTTAGCTTTCACTTATAAGTATAAATATGTGGTATTTGCTTTTCTGTTCCTGAATTACTTCACTTAGGATAATGGTCTTCAGCTCCATTCAAGTTACTGCAAAGACATTATTTCATTCTTTTTGTATGGCCTAATAGTATTTCCATTGTGTGTGTGTGTGTGTGTGTGTGTGTGTGTGTGTGTGTGTGTGACATTTTCTTTATCCACTGGTTGATGGGAACTTAGGTTAATTCTACATCTTTCATCTTTGCAATTGTCCTCTTCATCTACACATGAAAGCACTCTTCAGTGAGCTAGGATATATTCATAGCATGACTTGGTTGGGTGTTGTATTGACTTGCTAAGACAGCCATAACGAAAAGTATCACAAACTTGGTGGCTTAAACAACATAAATGAATTGTCTTACAGTTATGCAAGTGAGAAGTTTGAGATCAAGGTGTGGGTAAGGTTGTTTCTTTCTTAGGGCTGTGAGGAAGAATCTGCTCCCCTGGCTTCTAATAATTTGCTGGCAATCTGTGGCATTCCTTAGCTTATAGAAGCCTCGCCCAACCTCTGCCTTCATCTCCAACTGGTGTTCTTCCTGTGTGTATGTCCATCTCCAAATTTTTCCTTTTTATAAGGACAAAAGTAATATCATATTAGGACTTACCTTAGTGACCTCATTTTAACTTGAGTATCTCTGTAAAGACTATAATATCTCTACATAAGGATACACTCTGAGGTACTGGAGAAAAAAAGACTTCAACATATGAATGTTTGGAGAACATGATTCAACACACAAGGATGACATTTTTAAAAATGACCTTTGTATCATGGTTTTAAAAGAAAAGTAGACATTCCCTAACTGAATTGCTTTCTTTATAAAAGGTATGGTACCATATTGGTTTGTAAAAAACTATAAAATAAAAAATAAAAGAGACTCAGAAGTCACTCAATAGCCCACAATGAAGAATGCTTTTTTGGGTTAAATAAAAAATGGTTATTTTCTAACTTGTGGGATTTTGCATGGAGACTGGTTAGAAGAAGATACCTTATAAAATGACACTATACAAACTTTCTACAGATTGAGTCTTTCCTGCAGCTCTAGCCCCCAGTCTTCCTATCACTCTCTTAGTTGAATATTTTTATCCTCATTTACAAATGAGAAATTAAGCCTCAGCTAGGCGAAATACATTACTTAGGCTGAAGTTTGCAATCAGATTGCTCTAACCACATACCATCACACGTCTACCCAAAGTAATTTTATGAAAGTCCCAGTTGAAGACCAAGTGCTCGCATTTACATTAGATCCAAACGGTGCTGCTCAGCACACTGTCCAAAGAGGCAGTTAGCCTCTGGAGGGAACAACTGTATCACCTACAATGCCCTGGCCTACAAGATTGCTCAACATAATAGATGCTTAATAAATAAAATCTCGGTGAAGTCACCAAGGAACTGTAAGTTCTCTGATATCAGACCAATTGCTTTTCATATGGTAGCATTTTCCCCAAAAGGGAAGTCTGAGTGCAGGCTCTAGAAATACCCTTTCCATGAGCTTCTCCTACCCAACTGCCTGCTACAAATGCCTACTGGCCCACTGGAGAGGACTTTCTCATGAAGATGTGACTGTCGGAGTTAAATGATGCCATTTTCCATCCCATCCTCTGCTGATTCTATTTCATTACATTATTCAGTTTGTTAGGAAACTGCTTTTCATCTGAAGGTTTAGATTGAAGAACAGACAGATGGGGTAAAAAAGAATGAACTAGTGGACTCTTTGCCCATAAACGCAATTTCCACTACCTCCACAGATGAAATAAATCATTTTGTCAATTTTCTTGGGGAGTTCTGGAAGTTAGAAGCTAAAAGTTGATAGCTTAATAGAAACGTTTGTAACCCGAGCAAGATAAACAGACACAACTTCAAAGTCTTACTCCAATAAAATGCTGAGGAGCAAGACAGCCTGGTTTGTTCTCCCCTAGATTCTCATCAGTTACAAACTCCACTAGCAGGTGGAGTTATTTCAAAAGCAACAGCCTTGTTTTCTGAGTGATATGTACTCAGGAACTTTATATCTAGAAAGAAGAGCGTTTCTACAGTGGGGCATCTGGGTCAGACTTGGAATTACAGAGCACAGGGCTGAGGCCAAACATTTCCCGCGACTCAGACCATTTCCTCCTTCATTTGCCCTTGGTTATTTCTTTGCATCCTCTTTTTCCTCGGCTCCATTTTTGCTGAGCACTCTCTTGCTTTATTCCCGATGAAAATCGAAGACCTGGTGCTCTGAAAAATTCTAAAACTGTCACTTTTGCTTTTTCTTAAAAGGATAAAAATGGCATCAATCAACACCTCCCTCCCCGAGCCCCTCCTTCCAGCACACACATCCTCATCTTCCTGGGAGTTGATCAAGTCTCCTAGAGGGTTGTGTAAGGAGTGGAGATGGCAATGAAGACCCAGATTTGCAGAGACACCTGTCAAGGTGGAGGTACCACCTGCCCTCTGCAGCCCCTGGGAAATAGTACTCATAGCGTGAGACCCCACTGATCTGGAACTGGGGCGGGGGGCGCGGGAGGGCAGAACTTTCAGGCAGCCTGAGTACTGGTTCAAAGTGGGTGAAGGTGCCCAAAGCCCAGCTCTGGGAATCGGGCAGACTGAAAACCTGGAGAGCAGCTTGGCCAATAGAAAATGATTATCATGATCAAATGAATGCTTTGAACACGGCTTTAATTAAGTGCGCCACGCTAACGTAGGTCAGGCTCGGGACACTGAGGTGGGCCGGGGTTCTCGCGTGCACGTACCTCCCCTCCGCACCCCTCCCCACCCCCACGCTGAGTTGTCATTGAGACCACCAGCGCCTCCGAGGAGGGTAACGGGACGGACTAGACGCTGAATCTTTGGAGTCTTGCTCTGGTTCCGAGGCAGAGACTTACTTAGACCAGTCTGTGGGATCCCAAGAGACAGGATCGAGTCCAAGTGAGTCCCCAGCGAGGCAAGGCGCGCCAGAAGGAATCTAAGCATTCAATTAGCTACCCCCTCCACGTGCACACACACCAACGGAAAGGGCACTCACACAAGCAACCCCCAAATCGTTTGATCAGAGGAAATTGGGTTTGTCCTTTTACCCTTCCTGTCTTTCAATCCATCAGGATTGTTGGTTTAAAAAAAAAAAAAAAGGCATAAAATCGAGGGCGGGGCAGAGTAGCCGACCGAGCTGCACTTGAGAGCCTGGGCCGCGCAGGGGTGAACTTCCACCAGCACTAACCCGCCCGCAGCTCAGCCCCGCCGGCTGCGCGCGGAGCCCGCCCCAGCCCTCCCGCCGCCCTGCGCCCGGGCGCCGGCGGCCTCCCGGCCCCCACCCGCCTCTCGGGGCCGAGCCGCCGGGATCCCGCGGCCGCTCCGCTCTCCGCGTTTTCTCTCGCGCCGCGCCGGCGGCCGGGGGCGGGGTGCGCGTCGGCGCCGCGGCGCGGGGCTGGGGAGCCCGAGCGCACTCCGCCTGCCGCCCGCCGCCAGCGCCGCCTGCCGCGGCCGCCCGCCCCGAGCATGCCCGCCTCGCGCCGCCCGCGCTGACCGCCGAGACGCGCCGCGGCCGGACGGCGACCCCTGCGCCCTCGATGGTTCTCGTGCCGCCCACCCTCGCGCGCCCCTGACGCCGCGGACCGCAGCCCCGGGGACCGTCCCGCCGAGTTCTCGGTCCCTGCGCGGGTGAGTGGCAGCCCGGCTCCGGCGGGCTCTGCAGAGGGGGCTGCGGCGCGGAATGGGGGCGGGGGGCGCCGCGGAGGGGGTGCCGGGGCACCTTCGCTGCCACCGCCGGGGGTGGGGGGTCTGTGACACCCAGACTGGGTCGGTGCCGCAGAAGATACGGGAGAAAGGTATGATCGGTGCGTTGGGCTGTGTAGACCGTGACAGCAGACACTGGACTGCGGCACCCAGAGGGTCGGACAGCCCCCCCGCCCCCGCCCATGGCTCCCGTTGGCTGCATCGCAACCAACTCGTCCCTTGATTCTCTCCTGCGTGGACGCCGGCTCCGCGGCCCGAGAGTCTGGGCGATGCGGGGCGCGGGGAGGAGAGAGGGTGCGCTGGCGTGTCTCCGCCGCTTAGGATCGCCTGTCACCTACTGGCGTCGGGAGGGAGGGTCTCGGTCCTAACGAGCTGGGGGTAGAGCCGGTTGCTTTTTGGCAGGGGTGCATCCTCTCTCCCCACCGCCATCCCACTCCTCCCCCAGCCTCACGATGGTGTTTTCTGAATGTCGCACGAATATAGGAAGGAATGGGAGCGTCCTCCTCTCTTTGGGCAGAAAAAGTTGAAGAAACTAGGCATGTTAATAATTAGCAGGACCGAGACTCAGGCTGCAGCAGTAAGCTGTTAAATTTTCATTGCCCTCTAAGAAAAACAAACGGCATCGCCAGTGACTATTGGCAGTGCTGTGTTATTTTTGGGACTTCGGGGAAATTGTCCACAGATTGTCTTCAGGAGGCTGAAGAACGGGGGGCGGGGGGAAGGATGTAAGGGGGGACGGCTGGCATCACGCTAAGTTCCAGCTTGCCTAAGGATTCGGGATCACAGGCCAAACACGTTTGGCCGCTGATTTTAAGAAGGGGATCAGAGGCAGAACTGCGGCCACGAACAAGATGAAGAGCACACCATGGGACCCGGCCTAAAGGTTTTCCTTGCCTCTCCTGCGGAGGTCAGATGCATTTTGTGCTATAAAAAGGATGTGTGTGTGTGTGTGTCTGTCTGTCTTTGTGTGTCTTTTAGGATAAATTTTATGAAGGACAGATGATACTTAATGAAATTGTAGCCAGTATCTGTTTATGCATACAGTTTTGTCTACTGCCTCATTTTTGTCAGTCCTTCAGAAGGCTGTGTCTGCCGCTGATGTTATATAAGTGGCACGGTTCACCATCAGCTATTTTAAAATGACTTTTGAGGTAAAGGGAACTTCCATCTGTCTTTTCAGACAAGCCCAAGGTGTAGACGGGTGAGAGTTGCTAATGTTTGCCCCAGTCTTGCTCCAGATGTGTGAGCTCAGCTGTTGCCTGTCACTTAGGTGACAACTGGCCTTTTCCCACTAAGCCTTTGCTGTCTCCATTATCCTCAGTGAAGTGTCAATGTTCAACCGCCTTCTATTATCAGGAGTGGGCTCTAGCCCCTTGGGAGGCGGCAGCCTTGTTTGACCATCCCCAACAATATGTCTGTTTTCAGACTCTAGGAAAGAAAAAAAAAATCCCATGACAGCAAGATAGATACATTTTGAATTGAGCATCAACTTAATCCAAAGATTCTGCTTTAATCAAGACAGCTCTGTAAGGATGATGCAATATTTGACAAGCCTTTTCTCTGGAACAATATTTACTCCCACCAGGGAATTTTAAACTTAAACAGCAGCCATTTATCTTGCTGTCTGGTGGAGCCTGGTTCAGTTTGCCTCCAGTGTGGTGGTAGCCTTGGTGGCTGGGCTTGGCCTGGGACAGGAATCTGTCATTGTAGCCCAGCTGGAGCCTGAGGAAAGCAAAATACAGCACCTGCTGGTACCAGAGGGTTTCTAAATGCCATCAACTGGCGAGTTAGAAAACATAGGAGATATTTTACAAGCTCTTCCAGAAATGTTTATACAAAGGATTTAAAGGTTAACAGTGCATGTGCTCTACAAGTTAAAACTGAGAGGCGCTAGAAATAAATGGATGTTGCCCACAGTTAAGGGTTTGCACATTTGCTGATGAACTTGAAAGTCTCTAAGTTTAATAAGTCATCGCTAGCATAGTGATTTATTCTTATGAATAACCCTTAGAAGGTTAAAAAAAAAAAAGGGGGGGGGAGGAAGGAAGGAAGGGAGGAAGACAGGAAGGAAGGAAAACCCGAATGGTTCATGGAGATAGACATAGTGATGCAAGTGAATAGGCTTAGTAAATTAATTTTTCTACCCTTAATTTGGTACTAATTGGTGATTTATCACTGAGTGAGACTTTTGGTTCATAAGTTTTTAAAAGAAAGGTGATATGTTTTACTAAAGTGACAGATTCAATCAGTTCTGCCAGGAATGCCAATGAAGCTTAAAAAGCTGGTTATGTTTTTATAATCAAGATCCATGGAGCTACTCTTTTTGTCCAGGGGTGTTGGGCGGGGGGAGTAATGAGTCAGCTTGGCTCACCCAAATAAAACCTAATATCAGCTGGGGAGGAAAAAAGAACCCTCATGGTTAATAGCTGAACTATTAAATTTAGAGTCAGATGTGGGTAAAAGTCTAGTTGTTCCTAATATCCTCTTCTATGATAACTTTGAAAAGATCAAAAAAGGTACATTTTGTAGTTTCTTTTGTTAAAGATTTTTAAAAGTCAACTGAAATATAAATTTTAAAAGTGGCATCATAAGATAATTTATCTAAAATCTCTTATAAATACTTGAAGGTAAAATACAAGGGGTTGAATATTATGAGTGATTGTTTATAGTACTCATGAAATGTAACTTTAAAAAACATTTTCCAGTAATTAAGAAATTCTTTTAATGGCCTATAACTATATTTTGGGTTACCTAATATTATGGGAAACAATTTTTAGTAAAGATTATCATTTTTCTATTTCTAGTTACTACAGTTAATTTCCTTGTTAAACTACTTTGTAAAGAGTACATTTTTTCTTTTAAAAAAGGAAAGGACATCTGAGTGTGGTGGTGCAAACCTGTAGTCTCAGCTACTCAGCAAACTGAGGCAGAAGAATTACTTCATCCCAGAGGTTTTAGTCCAGCGTGGGCAACATAGCAAGACCCCATCTCTGTAGGGGGGACAAAAGTAATTTTAAAAGCCTAAGTGTTTATTATGTGTGCATAGGAATGTTAAAAAGTCAAAGTGATTCTCCATAGGAGATGTCACCTGACTAGAATTGACTCTTCTTTCTTGAAAAAATAGCTCTTTTTTCTCCAGGTAAAATAATATCAATTGCTTAACTCTTTTTAGTGAGAGAATATTATCATTTTTCAACTCCATGTGTAATTATTCCACAATAAAAAGATGGAATTAGGAAAGTGAGTGAGTTGTGTTTCTTGATTGGTTGGTTAATTGGTTGGTTTTAAGGGACCATTACTTCTTTTTCTTCTGGTCACAGAATAAATCTAATATCTTTAGAAGGTTGGTGTGAGCACACGGGTTGAGAGAGGGAAGTACAATAATCAGGATGCCAAATCCTGCATTGTTGCAGTTCCTCGAAACCTTGGGCAGCATGTGGAGCCAGCACTCCAGAAAGGAGTGCCAAGGACAAAGACGGCATCGAGGAAATGTAGCAGCTTCTGCCTTGGTAGCACCTCAGTGCCCCTGTAACCAGTAACCACACCTCCTTGTTTATGGCCATGCTGAGCTGAAGTCCAGGAGGGCAACTACAGTGTGTTGGGAAATGAACACTTTGGAGCAGTAAAAAAAAAGCCTGGCCTGAAATTGCATGGAGAATCCAAGTAAGCCTTTGTTTCCCCCCCTTCTCCTCTCTCCCGAAGGAGGGATGGTGGGAAGAGACGTGCTTTACACGTTGGAGCATGCTGATGTCATGACACTTCTGGCGCAAAGATATGATAGGATAATCGGATCGCTTTTCTATATGCCAGAATGACACGATTTTTCCAAGAACTATTCCTAAGCGGCTGGTCTACTGGCACTGACTATTTTCAGTTATGGGGGGGAGGAGGGGCGAGTGGGTAAGGGGATCAAAACTCTCAAAAAGAAGGTAATAATTCTTCCTGTGTCTCTGCTTTGTGCGCTTGTTTAGACTAAATCTAAAGGCATTTTGGTCACTTCTGAAGGGCCTTCTCCAGGAACAAGAATGATGGCCCAGCCTGAATTGATTAGACTTTTCCAGCTTCATTTTCCTATAAAAAGAGGTTTTTACATTTAAAATAAAAATTTAAATGCCAGTCAGGCAGAAGCCAATGTAAACATTTTAAAACTTGGAGCTGTAAACTGGCAAGCAGCTGTCATTTACCTTTACTTAACTTTCTTCGCCAACCCCCGCACTTAAGTTTGGTCCTAAGTGAATCAACTGACCAATTCAACTGCAGATGCATTTTCCTTGCTGGAGATTTGGGGTAAACTCTTGGGAGAGATGCCTTTCATTTCTAGTGGATTACACTTCAGGAAAAAAAGATGAGGACTGTGTTATTTCAGTTGTTCTGGTACTGAAGTCATGGACTCCTCCTTTCTGAGAGTTTTGTCCCAGCTGCTGATTTATCGCGCCCACCAGCTTTTGCTTCGCGTGTGCCTCTCTCTGGGTCCTCCCTTTCTCATCAGGTCTCCGGAAGGAAAGATCTGTCAATAACACAGTGAAAACATTGCAGTTAGGTGCAGACCCATAAGTGGACTCCTCCATGCTGTGTGCTCTCGCTCAGCTGCCCAGCTGCCCTTCTTTTATCTGAGGCACAGATCTGACGGCTTGCACGATTATGGTCTTTGACTTTGGTAACAATTCTGTTTGAAATGTTTCCAATTACACACAATATTTGGCGGCATGTAGCAGCTGTGTGCCAAAAAGCATTTCGAAGTGTGTTCCAAGAATCAGGCTATGATTGCTTTTAATTTAAATAAAGGCTATTTGGTTTCCTGTGATGTTTTTTATAACTACCTCCCCCTCCCCGCCATTTTTGTTGCCCTTTAAAAAAAGGTCTAATATAAAGTAGCCACCACTTAATGTGAAATGATATGGCCCTAGTTTTCTAGGATAGCCATTTGCTTTGAACAAGCACACAAACTTTTTAATAAAGGAATTTTTAAAGACCATTGTGCAGCAGTTTGGATTTCCCCAAAGAAGAAAAGGGGATAAGGTTATCTGATAGCATATTGTAAGTAGCTAATGTTTTCAGGTTTCTCCTCTCTTTCTTTAGAGACCTATCATTGTAATTGTCTTTTTAAGTCACTGGAGATCATCTCATACACTGTCTTTTTTTCAGATCCCCCTATTTTTCTTTTTGTGGGTTCATGAAGAGGTGTTTAGTTAACAAACATTTTTAAAAGGTAGAGATCAATATGAATATTCTTTAAACAGGGGGTGGGGTGGGCTGGGAGTGGGGTGTGGGGATTGGCAAATAATTTCACCATTTTGCAGGAAGCAAACCCTCCAGATCTGCCTTCTCTGAGGGCTTGAAATCTCTGAACACTGAAACCTTTTAAAACTGTGGTTGTTTAAATCTTTTAATAACTACCAAATAGATTTGGGTTATTAAATCTGAAAATAAGAAAATATACACTCTCAGGACTGGGAGTGAATGGATTGGTAATAGGACTGGAGAGTTCTGTTTCCAGGACAGTCTGTTGGCCCAGCTGAAACATAACACCTAGAGCTAGAGGGCATCCAACAGGCGAGGTGCTAAGATGGTCCCAATTAAGGTGTTTTCACACAGGCTCTTTCAATCCTATAGAATACAGTGCTTCTTTGGGTTGAACAGTAGTTGACTTGCATAAATGCCAACATCTCTTCTGGCACTTTTGGAAATCTTCCATCATGTAATAAATAGTGTTGTATAATCCAAATTTGTAAATGCCATGTTTCATGTAGCCCCTGTAGAGACAGCTGAAATTAACCCAGGCTGCTAGGGATCGCTGGGATCCTGGAGGTTAGGTTACTACCTAGATCCAAAGCACTACCAGTAACTAAAGCCATTGGAGGCCTTGGATCAAAACTGGGAGAAGATGTGAGGTAAATCTTAGTAGAGCAGTGTACTGTGAAGAAGCGCCCACCAAGCAATGCTTAGGGTTTTCCTTTTAATCTTTATCCTTGGAAACTGTCTTTCAATTAGGTTTCCTTCAAACCTTCTTGAAGGAAATTTGCGCAACCAGAGGCAGAATGAGGTTGATGTTACTTTAGCGGCTAAGCACCATTGCCTGCTAGACACACATGCCCCACCCAAGACCATTGCTATAGTGACAAAACCCACAGTTACTATGGTTGAAATAGAAAGTCTATTAAAACCTTTTTCTATATTAGCCAGCTTCTCCTGCCCTAGTTAAAATACTGCCATCTGTGTGTGTATACACACCACTCTTTCAGTCTAATGACAGTCAACCGCTTTAAGCCATGTTGCAGTTTTATCAAGGGCATTTATATATCTTTTGTTTCCTTTATTTCACTGATAAGCAAATAATATGGTAATCTTCTGAAGAAACTCATAACTTGTGAACTATAATTTATATTTCCAACTATGCTATATTTACATGCTTGAATAATCTAAGTTCCTAATTTAGGATCTGAAAAGGGGCTAGATAGTGTGATATTTTGTTTTGCTTTAAAATATCTCTTCCAAACTATTTAGAGAACTGTTAGATTTTATGAAAGAAGATTGCCTAGTGTTCTCGTGTCAAAATACTTGTTATAATATATGTGAAAAAGAGATGACATTTTACATTCTTCTGTGACTATGTAATTAATAAGTATGCTTAGTACTTGAAGTGTAAGCATGTTACATAATTTTTAGAAAGAGATAGAGTTAGGCCTGAAGTGCATTAGAGAATCACAGATGTTTCTTGTAAGAAAATACATATGCTTCATAGGAATTTTGAACTGCTTTCTGATGCTAAGCTTTGTTCCCTGCAAGGATCATATGAATAATTTCACTGAGTTGCCCCAGCTCTTATTTACACAAGCCTCAAGAAAGGAATTGAAATGATCAATAACTTGCCCCCATCACCTAGTTCTGAAATGCTTCGGCTTTTTATGTTTTCATGAATGTGAAGGGAAGGAATAAAAATACAGAGAAGATGTTTGTGTTGAACTAACTTAATCATATAAGTTCCCTTTGTGGGCCTTCTATAAGCTTAAGCAGCTTGGCAGGCTAATAGCCAAAAACGTGTCCTCAAGTACTGCCAAAAGTGTTAAAAGCAGACCAGGCTTTCTCCATATTGAGGTACTGGAAGTGCATTTTTTTCCCCCTTAACCTTCTGAATTTTGAGGAATAAACCAGAAAAATAGCTCTCTTTTTTCCTCCCTCTCCTTCCCACGGAAACCAAAATTATTATTCATTGCAGTGCTGAATGAGAAACTGATAGGAATGATGATATGTGTGTGGGAGTGTTTTAAACTAGCTTGACTTGGCTGTTTAGGCCGGAAGCAGCCAGGTTACTATAGTGTGTGATGGGTCTTTTTTTGTTACTTGTATGTTCGTGATGCCTGTGGACACTGGCTTTTTTGCTGTGGTTCTGTAACTTTTGACAGAGTACTTTGTCTATTTATCCTGTTTGTTCTTGAGCAGAGATCTCAGAATAGAGAGTAGTGGAGTAAGGTACTATCATAGCACAGAAAATGTCAATTTTTGTATAGTTTTTTTTTCCTTAAAATCAGAAAACGTGGACAATAGTACAATAGCTGTGTAATTTTGGGGCAGTCACTCAGCTTCTCTAGGCCTCAATTTCTTCATATATAAAATGAGGGAATTAGGCTAGATCAGTGTATACGAATCAAGAGATAGAACCATATGCACCTACAGAGATTTTCAAAATACAAATGCACAGAGCTTTTAAAGAGCAGCTTGGGATACAGTCTTGCACATTTAGATTTAGCTTGAACATGCCTCTCAGGTGATTCCAATGTACAACTGCTGTGGAGCCACTAAATTAGATGATGTCTAAGCTTTCCTTCCAATTCAACAGTTTTGTTTCTAACCCTAGAAACAATTTTTTTCTAGGCTGAACTGCTTACTTTTTCTTTCATTTTCTTTTTTCCTTCCTTTCCTTCATTCTCTCTTTCTCCTTCTCTCTTCTTTCTCTTTTTCCAATCTTCCCTTCTTTCCTTCCTTTCTTTCTTTCTTCTTCCTTTGTTCATTGACTTGGTCATTCTTAATGTTACTGTCAAAATATTAAAGACATCATTTTAACCCACTCCCAGGAAGATCTATGTTCTGTGCCCATGAGTGATGATTATCACAAGGAACCATGTTTGTTCACCATGACAACATACCCAATGCCTAACACACTGGCTGGCATACAGTAGACACTCAACAAATAGAGGGAGCCCAAAAAGTCAAGAAACTTTTTGAAAACATAATTTTAATTACATTTTCAAATAATGTTGTATATCTATATAGTCAATTTCCAGACACCTTTCAGGTAAAGTACCTCCAAATTTAAAACAATGGGTATAATTGTTCATCTGAAAAACAACATAATAAATACATTATTTTTCTTATGTTTCCACACTTTAGGCATACTCCATAATGTATTTATGGTTTTTTTTCCAGGTTAACAATTGATCTCATTGCTTTAAATTTGGAGGTACTTCACCTGAAAAAGTATCTGGAGGTTGACAAAAAAAGATACTGAACATATTATTCAAAAGTATAATTAATATACAGTTGGAAAAATAAGTTTACCCTATGTTTCATTACTTTTGAGCTCCTGTATTTGTTTAATGAATAATCTGATTTTCTGTGGCAGGCAATATGTATTGATTCAAGAAGTGTAGCCCAGCCATATCACCATCAAGGTTTCAAACCTTTTCTGACACATGTATGACTTTATTACAATTTTAAGTCCTATTTGTAAAGATTTTTAAGTTGCAAAGTTAAAAAATTATAAATAGATCTTTATTAACATACGTTTCTTGCTAAATTACCTGTGTAGATAGATAAATCTATATCTATCTATATTTATCCATCCATCCATCCATCCGTCTGTTTATGCCATTAAGCCTTTTGTCCTTTAAACAACGGTAATGCCAATTCCCATTTCTTGGAGGTTAGTGAAGTAAGCTTTAATGTAGCTAATTGTAGTTATTTTTTTATAAGCAGCAATTATTTGGATCCTTTGACAGACATAATTCAATGTCATGTCTTTTATAACATGAAGTTCTTTAAAACTGTCTATATCTATACTACACAGAGGTTCACATCTGTGTGTGTGTGTGTGTGTGTGTGTGTATACACATATATATAATAAATCAGAGAAAAATCAATAAAATATAATAAACACTCAATTTTCCTCATAATAACTATAATGTATCTGGAACTTTTGTTACCAAGCATGGGAAAACTTATGGTTACATAGTTTTGTGGAAATTAACTAAAAGAGTTTGTTGCCCATTTTCTTTGCTTTTTTTTCCTTTGAAAATTTGAGTATTTCTTATCATCTATTATTGTCATTACTGTAGAATGTACACAGACTAAATAAAAAGAACTTAAAACTAGTCAATATTACCGGTGGCAATGTCTATACAGCACAATTAAAGGAGACATTTGACAACTACCTACCTATTTTACTTGATGTTTTATTGTCATGTTTTGTCATATTTTTTGAGGGGGATTGTTTTGTTTTTAATTAAAAGAAGAACTTTAAAACTTGCCATTCTAAAACCTGGATAACTGTCCGATTTCCTTTCAACTTCCTCACTGTATAGGCATGGTCAGTAGCAAAATCAGCTCACTTCAGCACATTTTTTCCTACTGTATGCCCATTGCCAAATCAAATAATCAGAGCCTTAGGGTGGAAATTTCTACCTGAATTATCTACTTGGGTTGTTTGCACAATGTAACAATGAAACTCTCTCTTTTAGTTATTACTATGAGACATTTTAGTCAGGAAAAAGACTAAACTGTAGCTTAATAGCTTAAGGATGATTTGAAATAGAGAGCTGGTTCAGAGTATTGTATAAAGCCTTACTATTTTTGGTTTGACTTTCCTAAAGTTTCACCGTTAATCTCCTCATTTATGCCAGACTTCAAGCTAATATAAAGGGGCACGTGGGATCACGGTTCACTACATCCTTTCAGGTCTCTACTCAAAAGTCATCTGATGCCAGAGGGCTTTCCCCGACCACACTATATAAATAACAGCCTTTCCACAGCCACCATCCTGCAATCCCCAGGCCCTGAACCTGCTCTGCTTCCTCCAAAGCACTGAACACTCTCCAGCAGATACGTATTATTATAGCTACCTGTTTCATGAAGATGCCTCTGTGTTGTTTTGTCTACTACTTGACCCTCAGCTCTTAGGGTAGCACCTGGTATTTAGTAGGTGTTTAATAAATACCTGCAGAATGAATGACTGATCCCCAATCTAATAATATGTGGTGCTGAGAAAGTTGCAGAGTTTTAAACTTACAATCTCATTCTTTCAATAGGACAATAAAGTTAGCAAATGGCCACCCTCATTTTACAGGGTAAGTGTTTGTAGACCATTGGAATTTATAAAATAAAGACAAATAGTAGCCAGTATTCTGTTTTTATTTGAGCTTAAATTTCTTTTTTTCTTTTTTCTTTTCTTTCTTTCTTTTTTTGTTTTTTTGTTTTGTTTTGTTTTTTGAGGAAGCAGTTTTACTGAGAAGACAGAAAAGTCCCACAGTGGGAGGGAACCCGAAGGGATTGCCCAAGCTTAAATTTCTTAGAAAAGAGATAGCGATTTTGTTTGAGGGTTTTTGTTTCTTTTGCAACTAAAGTGGAGTTTCTGAGCTGCTTCTCCCCTTATATGAATATAGTCAGAGAAATGCCATTTACTGTATAAGGAAAGAGGTTAATCAATTATTCCTCCATCTTTTCCTCCACCCCAAAGTGATCAATGAAATGTAATCATACAACAAAGGGATGCTGTATTAATAGAAGACTGAAGGTTTGCAACAAGAAATCTATTTGACTTCCTTCTTCATAATGCACCTATGCTACTCTGTAACCTTAAAATATATATACAAGTAGTCTCTTCAGACAGACTTGTGGTATTGCCATGTATATTAAAACAAAGATGACAGACTGTCACTCAAGAAATCCCCTGATTTAAATTCCAGGGGTGAAAATCTAAATCCTCTAAGTGATTTCAACCAGTTTGCTAGGAAATCTAGTTGCTTGAAATTATTACTTTAATGTCTCAGTTTCCAGGGCTAAATTGGCAGCAAATCAGCTTTCCTATTAAGATGCTGAGCCAACTTATTTGTCCAGAAATTATCATGTTTTAACTTGGGGGTTCTTTACTATAATGAGACTAGTTCCTCTGAAATACACAAAGCGCTTTCAGATTCATCTCATTTATCTTCACTGCATCTTTGCGTGCAGGTCTAACTGAGGTTATCCCAATTTACTGATGAGGAACTGCTGGTTAGTTCAAGATGCAGCTTCCTAGGAGCCTTGGTGTGGCAGTTCCCAAATAAATGGATGTCTGCAGGTACATTTTTAGAAAGAGAGAAAGAACACAAGAAAGAGAAAGCAAGCAAGCACTTGCAGCTTACCCAAAATTGTTGGATGATGTTTTTTGTTTCATAGATACTGATGTGCTTCTATTTGTTCAATATTAAGAAAGCTTTTAGATCATGACTGCCTCCTCTCCAACTACTAACGTGCATATGATGTTGGATGAGTCCCATCATTTTCTAGACTTCTTACCCACTCTGTGCCTGTTTCCTCAGTTGTAAAATGAGGGGGATGATGATTTTTTAATTTACTTGATTCTAAGGATTTGGAGGCTATAACTTCAAACGTAAGGTAGTATTATTTTTATTAGTCTCATTACCATCACTCCTGAATCCTTAACTAGAATTATTTAACAGTCCACTCCAAAGTATTCATATTAGCCAGGTGCAACTTATAGCTTTATTTATTATCCAGTGTGGCCAGCTTAAAATTCAATAATAGGTCGGGCACAGTGGCTTACTTGTAATCCCAGTACTTTGGAAAGCCAAGACAGGAGGATTGCTTGAACCAAGGAGTTCAAAACGAGCCTAAGTCAACTAGCGAGGCCTCGTCTCTACAAAAAATAAGAAAAAAATTAGCCAGCTGTGGTGGCATGTGCCTGTTGTCTCCGCTACTGGGGAGGCTGAGGTAGAAGGATCTCCTGAGCCCAGAAAATTGAGGCTGCAGTGGGCTGTGATCATGCCACTGCCCTCCAGCCTGGGAGACCCTAACTCAAAAAATATTGATAATATATAAAATAATAGCTATGTTTTAAAGACTTGAGAGAATGTATACTTCCCCTGGCTAAAAGTTTGGTTTAATAGATTACATCACAGTTCAATATGACAACTAAAAAAATTTCAGGGATAGTAAAGAACAAATTATTAATCTAATATAGTTACAACAATGGCATACTAAAAATTGCAAATACGAGTACTGTGTTTGTGTGTGAGAAATGTGGAACATTTTAAAAGAACTCAAAGTAGTATGCTTGCTTACTTGTGTAATCGCATAGTGATTAGAGCTATGTTTACAATTTGTGTGTTCATTGACCAAATCGGAATTAATTTTGGAAGGTTTAGAGAGGGTGTGCTGGAAAATAAAACTAACCTAACATTCATTTTGGTTGTACTCTTAATATTTTCAAAACCCTAATAACTTTATCTCCCACACAACCTAAATAAATACTGGTGTAAATATGCAATAAGTAGTGAAACTACACATTAGCATATGTCACCATACCTACTGGCCTGGACATTCCTTTTAGTAGCATTGTGATTAATTAAATCACTAACTTTTCAGCAAATCCTCAAGACCTCGGATCTCATTCACATTCTAATTAGGCTGTGCCCAAAGTTACAAGCGGCCCACCAGGAAGTATTATAGCATCAGTATTGTATCCCAGATAGAGCTTGTGAATTGTTCAGATGAACCCAGCAGTGAGCCATGGCATGTTTCCCAGCAGATTCACAAGTGACTGTGAAGTGCTGCACCAATAGGAAGGACTATATAAATGTGACATTAATAATCACCAGTTTGAATCTGGGTCACTTCAGCCATGACTCAAAGATCAAACGCTATCAGATGGTAATGACTGTGTGAAAGTACTGCAGGAAGGCATTCCATTTCTTAATGATACCTTTGCGGGCCTTCTCAGCAGACTGTTAGAGGGTGGAATCGAAATCAAGTCACATGTGCCCCTTGGTCTGGAGGCTAGCCCTTCAGGGTACAATTGGCACACTTTTGCTGAGATGCTTTAAGAATGGTTCAGTGTGTTCTCTTGTTCCTTAAATGGATATACAGACCCTTTCATCTTCTGCCTCTTTTCCTAACCATTTATTCACTTCAAAGTGATGGGAGCTGTTTTGCATATTCTCTGCCTTCTTTTCTCTTTTCTGAAAAGTAAGGAGAAATTGTGTGTGTGTGTGTGTGTGTGTGTGTGTGTGTGTGTGTGTGTGTGTGTGTGTTTGAGTTGGGATCTCACTCTGTCGCCCAGGCTGGAGTGCAGTGGCAGGATCATGGTACAATTTCGACCTCTTAAGCTCAGGTCATCCTTCTGCCTCAACATCCCATGTAGCTGGGATGACAGGTGTGTTGGCACACACCTGGCTAATTTTTTTTTTTTTTTTAAGACAAAATCTTGCTGTGCTGGCCAACTGGTCTTAAACTCCTGGGCTCAAGCAGTTCACCCATCCTGGCTTCCCAAAGTACTAGGATTACAGGCATGAGCCACCACATCTAGACTAATGTTAAATTTTCCCAGTTTTATTTCAGATGTTGGGGGCATCATTTTCCTTTCAACACTCCTTTTTTGAGTGCCTGTGGCTTGCCAGGCATTGTAGTAGGCTATGGGAATACAATTATTAAACCACGAGTCGTCCAATCTCTCAAGAGCTCAGCATTTTGTAAAGAAGGCAGGCATTTAAGCCCCTGCTGGCAATATATTGTGGTGAAGCAGGACTAGCAAAATGTACTAGACATTACTAGCACAAAGGCAAAGGCAGAAGGCATTTGTTCTGTGTGGATTATTAAGGAAGTCTTCAGAGAGGGGGATATGGTTGAACTGAGTCCTACTTACTAAAGAGGAATTGGTCAAGCCATTAGAATTGCCGAATGAGTCATTCTAGACAGAAGACAAGAGACAGGAAACATGAGACCTACATGATGCTTAGTGAATGGCAAATCTTTCTGTTTAAGATTAATTATGCTCTTAATGAGGAACTTTTTGCCACCTTTATGATACTTCAGTTTAAATCAGAAATAAGATACAAATTTTGACAACTTTCGTTGTGATCCTGTCTGTCTTCTCTGTGGCTGGCATTAAGCTTCTGAGTGGGAGCTCTCTGTTTTCCTCCTTAAATGTTGCACCTACCCGGCATGTGCACTTCTGTATTTTTATTGTTATGTTGGTACAATCTAAACTTATTTACTCTTTCGTTTCACTGGCAGACTTGGATTTCAGCCTCAAGTGTTTAGACAGAATTATATGATGAGTGTTATACTTTGATGGCATTTGCTTTAATACTGTAAGAGCTTTCCATGAAAGTTAATGGTTGGAAAAAAAAAAGCCTCCTGAATGTCACCAAGTGGCTTCCAGATGTGTTTTATTGTGTTGGTATCTCTGTTTTGTTTTCATAAAACCTTTTTTTAATCTTAGAAAACCTTACCAAGCAGAAATAGCAGACAATAGACTCATAGGAGATGAGCTATTTTCTTCATTTCCTGATTGTTATTTCTTGAACTCCTGCTTTAAAATTTTTTTTGCAAGCCCTGTGATTCACCGGAAAAACCCCCTAACAATAAGAAGTACTGTACTTTTAAAAGCAAATCATGTTTATTTGTTTGTTTTTCAAAGACAAACTCACTTCTTAGGTTGGAAGGTTCTGCTGTATTTTAATGTGTGGTTCTTCAATGTGATAAAATTAAAATTATGATTTAACAAATCTTTTAGAATTTCTGCCATCTAATTGTTCACTGAGGAATCAGTATGTTTTCAGGCAGTCTGGCATGTGATAAATATTTTGTAGCATATGTGACCGAACATGCCAATTTCAAAGAGCTTTACGAGCTTTAATTAATTTTCACAACAACCAGATGCGCTT
This sequence comes from Tarsius wallacei, assembly GCA_963574415.1. Taxonomy (NCBI): domain Eukaryota; kingdom Metazoa; phylum Chordata; class Mammalia; order Primates; family Tarsiidae; genus Tarsius; species Tarsius wallacei. Next base: position 9,087 of record CAUYQG010157875.1, on the reverse strand, counting down.
TGCTTTATTGATGGAAAGTCCACAGACAGTGGAGTTCAGAGTATTACCCAAATTCATTTAGTAAAACTTTTTTTGCTAGATGAATACTTTTCTCAACTACAAGATTATCTGGAGCCCTAGCATGTAAAGTAGGGCTGCTTTTGCTGGGCAGTGGAAAAGGAATTTGTTCATGGAATCAACCGTGCTGCCCACTGAAAGTGGATTGGTTAAAAAAAATGTGGTACATATACACGATGGAATATTATGCAGCCATATAGGACAAAATTATGAACTTTGCAGCAACTTGGATGGATTTAGAGTCTATAATACTCAGTGATCTATCACAGAAACAAATAACTGAATACCGCATGTGCTCACTCATAAGCAGACCCTAAACAATTACTATAATACTATAAGAAAGGAACTGGCAATAGTGGAAAACTGCCGGGGGGAGGGCACACTTCATCAATAAGGGTACCTGATCTCAAACCAGGTGAAGTGGGGACCAAAGTGAGGCCCAAACTTTGGGACCAAAGTGAGACCCAAACTTTACCTGTACAATTACCATTTGTATACCTAACCCTGAATTGTACCCCACATCTTTAAAATAAAATTTTTTTTAAAAAGAGAGAGAAGGAGTTTGTTGCAGGACTGCCATATTTATAAATGCACATACATGAGCACGTGCGCACACACACACAAAATACAATATACTCATTTAAATTTGAATTTCTGATAAATAATGAATAATTTTTTAGTATAAATGTGTTCCAAATATTGCATGTCCCTAATAAATTATTGGTTGTCTACCTGAAATTTAAAGTTAACTGGGCATCCTGCATGTTACCTGTAAGCCTCAACGTGTGGTGGTAGCCCCATCTTCTCAACACCCTTGTCTCCCTCCAGCCAGGCTAGGTTCCTGGTTCCTTGAACACAGCTAGAAAACCACAAATAGGCAAGAGATACAAAAATGCTGAGAAGGAAATAATAGTACATTTTTCTTCTCAGTCATAAATTTAGAGAATATTATCACTTCCTTGACTATGTTAGAGATTCTTCATGTTTATGTATATATAATAATTTTAAAGAATTATTGCCTTCACTTTGCCTTTCTTTTATCTTAGGATAAAATACTTTTTGGTCTCCCAATCTTTGGAAACAAAGTTTAAGTCGCCTGTTTGTAAAAGCTACCAACTTAACCCCTATGAGTTCAGGAGAATTGATGGTATAATCAGAATTGCAGCTGGTCAAACAGAGTCAATAAAGAGGAAAATGAATAGAAGCTTGTGAGTGTGACTCCACAGCAATCCAAAGTAGACTGTCTCACATGCACTTACACTTGTCTTTTTGTCTAGTTGGCAAGCACAATTTTTAGTGGTCCTAGCCTAAAAACAATGCTCACTGGAGTAAATCTGTCGTTTTGCTCCAATATTTGTAAGCAGCCCTCGGTTATTACTCTCATGTCTCAAGTCAGCTACTCCACAGAGTATTTTCATATATTCAGCCACTAAATTTCTCAGTGAAAGAGAGTACAGTTTGATTAGCAATCGGAAGCCACTAAGTTTGTTTAGGTGAAACCATCTTCCAGTGCCCAAAGGATTCCCTGGATTAACTAATCAAAAACTTTTTTCAATCATCAAAGAAAGTGAGGGCCCTAGCATGGATCTGAGGAAACCTAGGAGCTTTGGGTTTAATGTTCTGCATGGGTGGCCTGCTAACTCTACATAAGATTTTGTATTTGAAAAATGTTAGTAGTGGCTTATTTCTTGGTGATTAGAATAGGAATGGGTATGATTTTATTCGTTGTGTCTTTCTCAATTCTCCCAAAGTTTGTGTTTTAAGTGTATTACTTTTAAAATAAGAAAAATAAGCATTAGTGACATATTTTGAGCAATTTTTTTGTGTTTAAACGTTTTGAAGTATAGATGAAATTCATCTGGCATATTAATAATTTTTAAACTTGCAAATGTTTATATATCAGTCAAGGTTAATGGTATTGTGAAATCTGCCCAAATTGTCTACACTTAAAAACGATCTCTTATTCATTCATGCTATCCCTGATTTATTCATTTAACAAACCCTTATTGAAAAAACATAACAAAGACATAGTTCTTTATGTTACAGCAAAGGAGATGGTGTGGTAGAAGGACAAAAAAGAGAGAAATCAAAGATACAGCCTATGATCCTGTCATTTTGCTCCAATATTTGTAAGCAGCCCATCCTTAGGGTTGTTACTCTGTGGTGGGGCAGAGCTGGGAAATGTACTCACCCAGGGACACCTGAAATGAGGAGGAAAGATGACTGGCCTCAATTTGCAAATGAGCCCTTTAATGCCCAGTGATGGTAAATGACTTTCATAAGGCACTCAGACACTGAGTTCGTCTTAGGGGTTCCTCTCTTAAGCCACAAAAACAAGTTGCATGCTCCTGTACAGAGGTGGATCTGAAAAGTCATCAGGGCCCTTGCTTGTTTTCAAGACCAAGGCCTGGGACCAGGAAGTTCCTCTGCGTCTTCAGACAAGGCCAGCCCAAAGACTCGCTGTAGGCTGGGGCCAGGATCCCCACCAGCTCTACATATAACCTGGATGTGTGCTGAATGGTATCACCTTTCTGTAGGCTGATTTCAAGGATTTGTTTTTAATTGGCTATACAATATAAGCTACATGGACATTTTCTTTTCTCTATTATTTGTATTCTCTTGGAGGAGGAAATAGCCTGTAATTTTATTTTCTAATACCTCTTCATAAAATCTCTTTTACTGGTCTTTTTTTTTTTAACTCTGAAATTCATACCAATCTATAATATGGAGAAGTCCCAAATATTTGCATTTTTTATTGTATAATATTAAAACGTGGGGAAAATTCTTTATTATGTTTACCTCCTTTCACAGTTCAAACAGGGTACATTTTTCTCAGTGACCAGATGAAGGTAGAATCGAACAGGCAATTTGAAGGGATTTGTGTAAGAAAGCCTGGAAAATTAGAGACTTTGTATTTGCTAAGACAACCTTTGAGGTCAAAGTTAAATTCACACAAACTATCACATGTTAAATTTAACTGAGTTATTGTTGACATTAATATGTAAATGTTTGTGAAAATAATCTTCCAAATATACAAAACAGTTGCTTTATAATATTTTCTTCTTGAATTGATTCAATATGTTAAAGATTATATAACAATTTTCAAGAACTTAATGTGGAATGTTTTTTACTTAAAATGCACATTTGGATTTTGAAATCCACTGAAATAAATATGAAAGAACTTTCTTAAAGGATTTATTTTGCCTATGAATAAACTAGATGTTTTTTAGAAAGAGAATTATGGGTGCTGTTTGAAATTACCTAATCATAATTCTGTGAGCTGTTGGAATAAAACAAATGTCTTGACCAGTTGAGCTTGCAGGTAGAATTTTTTCTGATACCAGTACAGCTTCTAATAGCCAAGAAATTAGCCACTACTGACATTTACTCCTGTAAATTTTATCCCCAAATCATCTCATACCCCATTTGGAAGGTAGTTGCTTAAGCATAGAATATGACAATTGTTTAGCAATACGTAGTAAAACTTCAGTAATGTGTGACCCAAGGAAGGAAACTTGGTGTCTAATTGAAACATCCAGGGTAATTCAGGTGGGTGGACATAATCACTTGGGTTTCTTGGCACTGTTCCAATTCGGATTGGCTAATGAGTTTATAAGACTGAGGCTTGCTTTGCCTCGCCTCTCTTGCAAGTTTACTCGTCCTTTAACACGGTGCCTCCTAACACCATGCTGGGATATTGATTTTGCATTGATTCACAAAGGGATACCTTGGGTCACTCAGTGAGAATTCTAGTCAATAGCAGGTGTCTCTGCAGATCTCTGATTTTCGAGCCTGTGTGCTGTTTGGCTGATGGCATAATCTTTCAGCTGTACCATCCTAAGCAGAATTTCCAAATGCCACACTGCTCATCTTAAGCATGAAGTTTGGTGGGGTGATAGGTTCCTGTTATTGATCCATCTGTTCCAGAGATTATGTCACCACAAAGGAGTTAATTTGTCTTGTTTGGAGGGTCATGTTTAATTGCATGGGTCAGCAAGAGATGATAAATGACTGCTTCTTCCTTTAAGTCTGTGCTTCACTTTTTCTCTAAGACTGCTGAACAGTACAATCGATTTCCTTAAGCGGCACAGCTGGTACCATAAGAATGACATACAAGCAGAAAGGTTACTGGTATCTAAAACCTGAGTTAATGAGTCCAGATAGTTAAATATAGTCACCTTAAGCTGACTTACAGAAATCTTTCCACATCCAACAAGAAGCAAGGAAGCACTAGATGGCAGTCTTAAACAAACTTGAAATGACCTCTCCTCTCTTAAATGCTGTATGTAAAAACAATCACTTCTGTTCTAAATGAACTTAGACTTGAACTCTGCTTCATACAAATTGCAAATCTAAGGGCATTATCTAGTTTAATGTCACATTGTAGAATTTTGTTTTGAAATTAAAAATGATTTCATATGCACTTTAATGATCCTTGACAACTGATTTAATTGCTGAGTTATTTGAATGCCTGTTTTAACTTTACAGTTTAAGATGCTGTTAGAGAGGTTTTTATTTTTAGACTTTAAAAACTAGGGGGGACAAATGATGGCAGGTCCATAAAGTGGAAAATTGTGCAGCTGTTAAAAATAAGCACGTAGGCCAAGTGCGGTGGCTCACATCTGTAATCCCAGCACTTAGGGAGGCTGAGGCAAAAGGATTGCCTGAGCCAAAGAGTTCTGAGACCAGCCTGGGCAATATGGCAAGACCTCGTCTCTACAATAAATCAAAACATTAGCTGGGCATAGTGGTGAGCACCTATAGTCCCAGCTATTTGGAAGGCTGAGGCAGAAGGATCGCCTGAGCCCAGCAGGTCAAGGCTGTGGTAGCCATGATCATGCCACCACACTCCAGCCTGGGTGACAGAGTGAGACTCTGACTCAAAAAAATAAAAATAAAAATAAATAAAGATGTAGAGGTAAAGTAGTATGAAAAGATATTCAGGATATGTTTAAGTGGAAAAGGCAAATTATAGAATCATTCTTTTACAGAGAATAGTATGTACTCACTGTGTTTGTGTGTTTGTATGTTGTTCTCTGAGAGACAGGATTATTGATTATGGATATTTTTCTGTTTGTTGTTTTTCTATCCCAAAGTATATTTCTTCTGCATTACAATAGTTTTTTAAAATGTACACAATAGAGTAAAATTGTCTTCCCAATCTAAGATGAACTTCTTGAAAATATTACTGTCATTTCATTTCCCACCAAATATATTTGCCACGTTACCTTATGTGCTTTTTCATGTCTGGGATTTTTGTCATTTAAAATAATGCAAAAAGTATTCCCCATTTTTCAAAGCATAGTGAAAATGATGCTACACATATTAGCAAATTCTTGACAGATCTCAAGGATGATATATATGTTCATTTTCTTTAGTGTCATCTTCAGGTAGGTGCTTATGGATCCAGATTCCATTCACAATGAGCATTTATGAAACACCAAAGATGTGTATATCACATATTATCAGAAATTATAAATATTGGATTATAAAGTTGGAGATAAAGGTTTGCAAGGGTTTTAGTGCATCTCCATGAGCTATTCTTCGTATGTGTATGTGTTTAGAGAGGAATGCATGTCCCACCTAAAGATGATAACACTTATACTTCTTATGTTCTGTCTTAGACATTGGTGTCATTTGGAAATCTGTGTTCCTGTACTACAGGTAGAGAAGAATGTGATTTTGAAAAAAAAAATCTGAAGCATTAAAAAAAAAAACACACACACCAAAAATTTATACTATCTAGAACTAATTCAGAAATAATCTGGCAAGACTGAACATTTCTGCAGGAGACTATATCCCAGTAGCTTTCATAAAGAATGTTGATGAAGTAACAGTTCTATTCTGAAAGATTCAATGTAAATTTTGGGGGGATATTAGAGATCATTAAAGAGTGTATCCTGCTCTTATGCCTGGCACAAAATGTGTATCCAATAAATATTTATTCAATAATTGCTTGCTCCATCAAGGAGCATTGGTCCAACAACAGATCATTTAGATTGATAGTCTCTGTATACTTGATATAAAAAGTTTTAGAGAGGATGGGCGTGGAGGTTTATGCCTGCAATCGCAGCACTTTGGGAGGCCAAGGTGGGAGGATTGCTTCAGCCCAGGAGTTCAAGACCAGCCTGGGCAACATAATGAGACCTCATCTCTTAAAAAAAACTTAGCTGGGCGTGGTGGTGCACACCTGTAGTCCCAACTGCTCAGGAGACTGAGGCTACAGTAAGTTGCAGTGATGCCACTGCACTCTAGCCTAGGCAACAGAGTGAGACCCTGACTCAAAAAAAAAAAAAAAAAGCTTTGGAGAAAACTGCAAGGACTGAATCTGCTGGGCATTTTGTTGAGTTATGTTGATTCCCCCAAGAGGCTAGTTTAGATCCATTGTGAATGATTATTTATAATAGTAGCAATAATCTCTTTGCCCCTCATGTGCAGAAATTGGAATAGTAAGGAGATTAGCTAAGTCTTTGGCAAGGAAGCATGCAAATTCATCAGATTTATTCAGCCTCATATTTCCATTATAGTGTTCAACACATATTATATTATAATTCATCTTTCTGTGTTTTACACATATTATATTATAATTCATCTTTCTGTGTTTTACTTTGTGTACTCTAACCTGTGAGATCCTTGAGGAAAACAGTTGTCTTATTTGATTTTCTACTTTAGAATCAAGCATATAATAGTGGCTCAACAATTTTTTTACTTGATGAGTAAATAAATGTTTCTAAGTGAAAAGCCAGGCTAGAGACACCAGACCCTGATGACTGTATCAACCCCAGTGAGAGTCACTGTCCACTTTATCTCTGATACCTGGCTCAAAATAGCATAAAACACTTAATGAATGGAGAGAGAGAGAGAGAGAGATTTAATTCAAGATTCAGAGTTGAAGAATGCTTTCACACATATTCGTTTTTCTTTAATCCTGATGACAAACCTGTGAACCAATTGTCTCACTTTATAAATGAAGAAGCAGGTTTCATGAGAGAAGCACATGGCTACTAAATATTAGCAATCACACTAGAGTCCAGGTCTCCTTACATAAGTCCAGTCTGCTCTTTGCCAGTTTGCTTGAAATCAGCAGAGTCCAGGTCTCCTTACATAAGTCAGACTGCTATTTGCCATCTATATCTTCCTAGGTTAGTAGCTTCGGAAAGCACCTAGTTATCCAAACTAGAAGCCTGGATGTTATCTTCAATGCTTCTCTTTTTCACATTCATCCAACTACAAGTCCCAGCTACCTTACCTCTTGGACATTTCTGAAACCAGCCATCTCCCTTCTCTTTATCTTTTTTTTTTTTTTTGAGTCGGAGTCTCATGCCGTCGCCCAGACTGGAGTGCAGTGGCCACTCCCGGCCACCGCAGCCTCGACCCGCTGGGCTCCGGCGATCCTTCCGCCTCAGCCTTCCAAGTAGCTGGAATTACAGGCGCGCGCTACCACGCCCGGCTAATTTTTTAATTTATTGTAGAGATGAGGTGTCGCTTGCCCAGGCGGGTCTCGAACCCGCGGGCTCAGGCAATCCACTCACCTAGGCCTCCCAAGGCGCGGGATTACAGGCTGAGCCTCCGAGCCCGGCCCTCTTCTCTTTATCTTTTCTCCTATTCACTAACCCACCTGAATCCAGGTCTCTGGCCCCCAGTCTTGCCTCCTTCACAACAGAGAGTGATCTGTCTCAAACGAAGATCTCACCACGCCACACCTCTGTTCCAATGTGCTTGCCCTATGAGTCCACCAGAGCCCGGCCCTGACCACCCCATCAAGAATCTCTTGCTTGTCTCTCCCTTGCCTTGGACCATCTCACCACGCAGGTTAGATGCAGTTGTCCCACGTGGCCTTTAGGTTTTGGCCACATTTTTCTTGCTCCTTCCCTGATCCCCATTCCATTATTCTGGCTCATTTAGGTGAATAAAGTTGTCACCGAATCAGACTTCAAAGCAAGAAACTTGAAGCAAACCACTGTGGCTCCCCTGCTTCTCCTATCCTCGGCACCCTCCTCTGTCAGCACTGGTTTAAAAAAAGAAAAAAAAAAAAAGGTAGGGAAACTGGGTGTGGGTGAAAAGCAATTAGCAAAAGAAGAAAGCACATGTAAACAAATACATCTAACAAAGCGGTAAACCTGCAGGATTGGCCCAGCTGAAACATGGGGAAAATGAGCTGCTTTGGTTATTGGGGATAGTGAACCTGTGAAAAAGGCTCCCTTTTGATTTACCTTTTCCCTGTCCCTGTATTCCCTAAGGATCTCATTGTTGATTCTCTTTCTTTTTTCTTCCTTTTTCTTTTCTTTCCTTCTCTCTCTCTCTCTCTCTCTCTCTCTCTCTCTCTCCCTCCCTCTCTCCCTCTCTCCCCCTCCTCCTCCCCCTCCCCCCCTCCCCTCCACCTTTTCTTTCTGACAAGGTCTCTATTGTTCAGACGGTGCAGTACTCCTCAGTGCAGCCTGGGCTGATCCTCCTACCTCAGCCTTCAGAAGGCCACTGTGCCTGGCTAATTTTTTAAAAATTTTCTTAGAGACAGGGTCTCACTGTGTTGCCCGGGCTAGTATGCTGCTTTATTTAATGCCAGTTCATCATAGTCTTTACAATCTTAGAAAAAGTACCAGTTTGAGATGAGGGGTGGGGGTGGGACAGAACAGTTGCTTCCTGTGTCCCTACCCTATTCCCTTTTCCCAAAAATGCATCCTCCCTGGAGAGAGAAGTACTTCCTTAAGTCCCTTGGGGTTTTTTTTTTGTTTTTTGTTTTTGTTTTGAGTTGGAGTCTCAATCCGTTGCCCAGGCTGGAGTGCGGTGGTATCGACCTGCTGGGCTCCGGCGATCCTTCTACCTCAGCCATCCAAGTAGCTGGAACTACAGGTGTGCGCTACCACGCCCGGCTAATTTATTTATTTATTTTTTTTTGAGTTGGAGTCTCACTCTGTCACCCAGACTGGAGTGCAGCGGCCGCTCCCGGCCACCGCAGCCTCGACCCGCTGGGCTCCGGCGATCCTTCCGCCTCAGCCTTCCAAGTAGCTGGAACTACAGGCGCGCGCTACC
>CAUYQG010157869.1:0-20822 GCA_963574415.1 Tarsius wallacei | reverse complement strand
AAGGCTCCTGCTGGCTCTAACAGAAGACTCTGAGACCGAAACGTACACAGCTAACTGGGGAGTCTATTGTTCCCATTTTCCACAGTTTATAGCCTTTTGCTTTTAAACAATTTAAGTTTAACTTTGAGTCACATTTAGGAGTCTTAGTGCAAGTCACAGGTTCTCTTGATGTGATTTTAAGAAATTTATAGATATAGGTTTTAGGAAATAGTTTGTGTGGATTAAAGAAAAATTAGTAACCATTTTATTGTAGAGGTGTGGTTAGGGGCCAATGAAGTTTGAATTAGGCTGGCTGGTGCTAGGAGAGATTAACCATAGCACCAACTGTTTCATACAAACTAGTTTGAATTAGCATAGAATAGTAATAGGTAATATATTATTATGTTGGTTTCAGGTGTAAGTATTGAACGATGTTATGTAGCTATAAACAATTAAGGGTACATAGAAACTGTATAAGAACTTCATGTTTATCCTCATGTTTGAAAAATACATCTGCTTGAGAGTGGGGGGTGTCCTGTGTGCACCTGGACCTGGTCATGTGAAAGGCACATGTTACCTTTTGTGTAACCATAGCAGCAAGGGTTCTTGTGATGATAACTTTGCAGAGTTTGGGGATAAAAGCCCTGGGATTACACCCAATAAACAGCTTCTGCTCAATACCCTGAACAGGAGTCCACTTTCTCTCTCTCTCTTTCTTCTTTCTTTCTTCTATTATCTATTCCTCCCACAGAATCACTGATGCCATCACACCTACCAGAAACCCCCAGAAGTCCGCAGGGGTAGGACCCCCACAAGCCCGGGCAACAGATCCGACCGTGTGTCTAAAATAACAAAAAACTTTTTAAAAAGCAAGAATTGGTGACTCATGCCTATATTCCCAGCATTCTGAAAAGCTGAGACAGGAGGATCACTTGGGCTCAGGAGTTTGAGACCAGCCTGGGCAATATAGCAAGACCATGTCTTTACAAAAAAAATAATAATAATTGCCAGACGTGGTGGCATTTGCCTATAGTTCCAGTGACTCAGGAGCTATAGTAAACATTAAAAAAGCCACTTATTTTTTTCACATTGAGTTTACTTTGAGTAAATTCTACCTCCATTCCCACAATGCTATCATATCTATAGCACATACTACATATCAGGCAGGTTTACGAAGGTATTGCTTTGAATTTAAGCTTCACACCATCCCAGTGGGATAGGAACCTTTGTTATCTGTATGGAATAGCTGAGGGAACTGAAGATCAGAGAGGTTATGTGAAACAGCTGAGATGACAGAGCAGTTCCAAGGCACAAGAAAAGAGACTGGCGTGAGAATCAGGAGACCTGCGTGTTAACACTCACTCTGCCACTAGCTAGCTCCCAGCAAGGTTCCAGATGAGGCTCAGCTTCCTGAGATAGAGGAATCCTCCCCAGAAAACAACTTCCAGCACATCAGGCATAGAGACTCTCCTTGGCCAACTTAACTTCTGCCATTGTTGTCAGTCGTGAGAGAATGGTATCTGTTTCCCAGCTGTGTGTACCTGTGAAAAGAGAAAAGAACAGCATCATGAACCACCAAAAAATAAAAAGCCCTCTGAGCTCAATGTGTAAGATTACTCCTGGTTTGGCCTTACGGTAACAGGCTTGGCGAGGCTAGATGAGAAACCCAATTAAGGGACAAACATGCACAATTTTGCATAATCTTCACAGCAACCAGTCCTGATTTTCTGCACTTTGATTTTGTTGTTCACTTTGTTTGTCTCTGTCTTCATTGTCTTTTCTGTTACCAAACATAGTTCCAGCTGGCTTTCAAAAGTTAAAAAATGCATTCTCAAAAGGAGTGATATCTCCCCAAGGAGGCCAAACTTGGTTCTCAAAAAGAGATTTTTAAAAAAGTCTTACTCTTCTATGTATAAGACAAATATGGATATACACATAAAACACAGATAGATGTACAGTGTATCCCTGTTGTTACAATTTTATGAGAGGGTAGGGTGGTTCATGTCTTTAAACGTTTAAAAGAAAATGCAGCCCTACAACAGTAGGCCTTCCCACCTCATCATCCTCCTCATCACCATTATCTTCATGGTCATCATTTTCATCTTAATCAACACAACCATCATCATCACCATCATCATCACTACCATTACTGTCATCATCATCACCATCATTATCACCATCAATATCTTTTTTTTTTTTGAGTTGGAGTCTCACTCTGTCACCCAGACTGGAATGCAGTGGCCGCTCCTGGCCACTGCAGCCTCAACCTGCTGGGCTCCAGCGATCCTTCCACCTCAGGCTTCCAAGTAGCTGGAACTACAGGTGCACACTACCACACCCGGCTAAGTTTTTATTTACTGTAGAGATGAGGTCTCGCAAAGTTGCCCCAGCGAGTCTCGAACACGCGGGCTCAGGCAATCCATTCACCTCAGCCTCCCAAAGTGCTGGGATTATAGGCTGAGCAACAGAACCCAGCCACCATCAATATCTTTATTTTTGGCACCATAGTCAACATCACCACCATCACCAACATCATCACCACCATCACCATCATCACCATCATCACCATCATCATAACCATCACCACCATCATCGTCATAACCTCTCCATCATCATTATCAACACCATCACCTTCACCAATCATCATCATCATCACCACCATCATCATCACTACCATTACTGTCATCATCACCATCATCAGTCATCACTATGACCATCATCAACACCAACAACATCTTTATTTTTGGCACCATAATCCACATCACCACATCACCATCGTCATCACCACTGTCGTCATCATCACCATCTTCATAACCATCACCACCATCATCACCATCATTGTCATAACCTCGCCACCATCATCACCACCACCATCATCATCACCACATCATCACTATCATCACCATGATCATAGCCGTCACCACCTTCATCATCATCATCATCACTATCATCCTCAACATCAACCATATCATCATCACAACTCTTTGCTGACTAACTTCAGGGCAGAATATGGGATGCTAATTGTTAATACCAGTGCCAACACCCCAAAGTGTCTACATTCCTACATTTGATGTCTACAGACCACCTACTCCTTCTTTTTTATTTTTATAGAATTAGAGGGTACATGTGCAGGTTTGCTACATGAACATATTGCATAACCCACAAGTCTCACAGACCCAAACTTCCAGTGTTTCATCTATTAGCACTAATAAAAATTATCTCACTCATTAATTATTTAGAGACAACACAACATAAGTGTTTAAACATATAAAGTCTGGAGTCAAAATGCTTGTGTTTAAAATCTTACTTCACCAACTAATGACCATGCAGCCTTGAGAAATATATTTAATTTCTTTGGGCGTCAGTTTCCTCCTTGGTGAGATGAGGGAACCCAATCTACTGCACAACAGTAGAGGAAACCCATGCTTCCTACTTTGCAAATGTCCCTTATTTTTTACTGGGCATGGTGGCTCACACCGCAATCCAAACACTTTGGGGGGGAAAGGTAGGAGGATTGCTTTAGATGAGAAGTTTGAGACCAGCTTAGGCAATGTAGCAAGATTTCATCTCTACCAAAGAAATGTTTTTTAATTAGCCAGGTGTGGTTGTGTGCACCTGTAGTCCCAGCTACATGGGAGGCTGAGACAGGAAGATTGTTGTGAGCCCAGGAAGTTGAGGCTATAGTGAGTCATAATCATACCACTGCACTCCAATCTGGGAGATAGAGTGACTCTGACTCAAAAAAAATTAAGGAAGAAGTGGAGCACAGTGCCTCATCCCTATAATCTCAGCATTTTGGGAAGCCGAGGTGAGAGGATTGCCTGAGCCCATGGGTTTGACACTAGCACAGGCAACTTGGAGAGACCTCATCTCTACAATAAATTTAAAAATCAGCCAGGCATGGTGGCACATGCCTATGGTTCCAGCTACTTGGAAGGCTGAGGTGGAAGAATTGCCTGAGGCCAGAGATTTAGGCTATGGTGGCCGTGAGTGTGCCACTGCATTCCTGCCTGGGTGACAGAGTGAGACTCCAACTCAAAAAAGAAAAAAATTAAAGAAAGAAAAGAAAATGTCCCCTATTCTTCAATTTGTTCCAATAACCAGAACTCACAAGGCATAAGAGAAAAGAAAAAAAAAAAAAAGATCAGCAACATGAAAGACGAACAAAGCCAAGACAAATTGACACCTGAAGAAAGAGAAACAAGAGTCAACGGATAGGTTCAATCTCACTGTTCAGGTCTCAGCACAATTGTTACCCCTCAGAAGTGTCTTCTCTAATGTTCCACTTCCACATAACACCCAGCCACATTCCATAACAACTTCTCTCACAGCACTTATCATTACCTGAAATTCTTCCATTTTCTTATTATTTTGAGCAACATAAAGTGTGGTGACAAAAAGAACCACCTGGCTTGAAATCCTGGCTCTCCCCTTTACTGGCTGAGTGGTCTTGGGCAAGTTAGTTTTATCTCTGTTGCCTCTGTTTTCCCCTTTGAAAAGTGATGCTAAATCTGAAAGAACAGACCGAGAGCCAAAAGTCATTTTTTATCTTGTTCCTAAACCTTAATACAATGATGAGAAAGTAGAAGCTATGCTATGTCTTGATGAAATGCATACGTTAGGTAAAATTAACTTTGCTGACTCAGTCTTTTCAGAAACAGACTTCCTGGTGCCAGGTATCAGAGGTATCTCATAGTGGCAATCAAGCTTGCCTAGAGTAAAGGGAATTTACAAGACCTAAGACATCATGCATTGGGCAAAGATTGTAAAAGTCATGAAACTTGTAATTACAAAAGTCAAAAACACTCAGAGGGTGAGCAGGAGGGGATTCAATCTTCCAGTAGAATGGGCCCTATCTACAGTGAAGCCAAGGATTCCCCAAAGTTACCAACTGGAAATGCCTAGGAGTCCTGGTTTATTTTTAATTTCCCTACTTGTGATGTGTTCTTTTTGCTTCCTTGTCTTCTTTTTTTAAAATGTCTTTATTATTATTACTATTATTTTAGAGATAGGTTCTTGTTCTATTGCCCAGGCAGGAGTACAGTGGCACAAGCATAGCTCACTGCAGCCTCAAACTCCTGGGCTCAAGTGTTCCTCCTGCCTCAGCCTCCCTAGTACCTGGGACTACAGACACACACCACTCACGGCTTAATTTATTTTGGTATGGACAGAGTCTCAATATGTTGCCCAGGCTGACCTCAAACTCCTTGCCTTGAGATCCTCCCACCTCAGCCTCCAAAAGTGCTGGGATTACAGGAGTGAGTCACTGTGCCCAGCCTAATATCTTTTTAATTGCCAAATAAAATTGCTTATATTTATGGGGTACAATGTATGTTTTGAAATACATATACATGTGGAATGGCTAAATCAAGGTAATTAACATGCCCATTACTGCCATGCTGATCTTTTTTTAGGGTAAGAATACTTAAAATTGACTCTTTTAGAAATTTTCAAGTATCTAATATATTGATATTAACTACAGTCACCATGCGGTATTTGGACACAATCTCCTAATCATCTCTTTATCACTGAAGTTCATGATCTCTGGAATTTACTCCTCCTGTTTAACTGGAATTTTGTATCCTTTAACCAACATCTCTCTTCCCATGACTTTTTTCTTTTCTTTTCTTTTTTTTTTTTTTTTTTGAGGTGGGGTTTTACTCTGTCACCCAGGCTGGAGTACAGTGACACGATCACGGCTCACCTCATTCTCAAACTCCCAGGCTCAAGCAGTCTTCCTCCTCAGCCTCTCGAGTAGCCAGGACTGCAAGCGTGTGCCACCACACCTGGCTAATTTTTCTATTTTTTGTAGGGATGGAGTCTTGCTACATTGCCCAGGCTGGTCTCAAACTCCTGGCCTTAGGCAGTCCTCCCGCCTTGGCCTCCCAAAGTGCTGGGATGACAGGCATGAGCCACTACACCAAGCCTTCCCTCTCATGTCTTCTTACAATGCTTCTGATGCTTCTTTAAAATTCTAGAAAGTATGAAACAAGGGTAGTTGGGGCTGAGGAGAGCAAATTGGCGGTCACCGAGGGCCAGGAGTGGAGGGAAGGATGGATTCCAAGAGGCCTGAGGAAATTTGCTCATGTCGGGTGCCTGTCACAATTCCAAGCTGTGGACCCTGTGGAAACACCACTGTGCCTGTGTGCTCCACCTGGTGCTAAACCCAGGTCACTGTTGGTGGGAATTCAGATTGCACTGGGCGTGTTGCCTCATCCACAACAGGGGCCTGGCATAGGATTAAGGTATAGCAAATGGCCTCTTTCTGCTGTAAACTTGGATGTTTTGACAACCACTGCTGCCTTAAAAATACAGAATGCTCCTCCTCCAGAGACAGCCCCTTTGGAAACTTCCCCCACCCTCTTCTCATTTGCTTTTTCCTCTTTCTAGTACTTCTCACATTCTGCCTTGTTTTAAATGTCTTCGTGTTGGTCTCCCCCCTAGTAAGTAGGAGCCTCTGGGATGCCAAGACCTTATGTTGCTCACTTTTCTTTTTCATCCAATGCCATGCATATGTGCCTTCTACATAGACAATGCCCAACAAATATTTATGGAGTTGAAATAACTCAATTCCGCATATCAGACTAGCAGAGAAGAGTTTCCCAAAGCACTGCACCAGAGAGAAGCTGATCGGAGAGCACCGTGGGAAACGCACTATGAACACTCACAAAATGGTTTCATGATTTGATTTGTCTTTACCTTGAAGGGACTATGTGGGTCTATTACAGATGACTTCATTTACTAGATAGATTTCATTGAGAGTATTGTTAACCTAGCAGATTTTAAAATTAAATTTCATTTAGAGAGAGGGCATTTTTGAACACAATTTACAAACAATACATACTTTTTTTCTTTTTCACACACAAATGCAAAGAAAGGAATCACTTCCAACAATTTAAACATTTAATTAAATACAAAAAGTGAAAAATTAAAATCACACATCACATCTCAGTGTGACCCCCTCTTCAGAGGCAATAGTTGCTAAGAGTTCCCTGTTTATTATTGCCCCAGAAATTTTTACCTGATATTCTGCTTATCTATGTTAGATTTGCCTTATCCTATTGGTGATTACCTCATCTTCCAGTATGAGTATATTATTTATACATTTCTCTTTTGAGGGCTATTTAGAATGTTTCCAATTTCTTGCTATTACAGTAAATCTGTACCAATCAACATACCCACAGTGGTATATTCGCTGGTTCAAAAGATGAGTTCATCCTCCATTTTTTAAAAAATGTATTTATTTTAAATTTTTATTTATTTATTTTTTGAGTCATGGTCTCACTTGGTTGCCCAGGATGGAGCACAGTGGCATGCTCATGGCTCATTGCAGCCTCACCCTCCCTGGCTCAAGCGATCCTTCTGTCTCAGCCCCCTGAGTAGCTGGGGCTACAGGCATGCGCCAACCTGCCTGGCCAATTTTTAAATTTTTTTGTAGAGAGGAGGTCTCACTTTGTTGCCCAGGCTCTTCTTGAACTCCTGGGCTCATGCAATCCTTCCACCTCAGCCTCCCAAAGTGCTGGGATTACGAGTGTGAGCAACTGGTCCAGGACTTAAATGATGTTTTCATTTACATACAGACAGGGTCTTACTATGTGACCTAGACTGTCTTGAACTCCTGACCTCAAGGGATCCTCCTGCCTTAACTCCCCAAAGTGCTGAGATTACAAGCATGAACCACCACACCAGTATTTTTTAAAAGCATACATTTTGACTGTCTACTATGTGCCTGATGCTTTCCTTCCATAGTTTTACAGACCGCACAAAGATAAAATGGGATCACCTCTGCCCTCAAGGAGCTTGTAGTCTGGAGTGGGGGGGAGCTGTCTCTACACAAGTAATTGTATGCAGTGAATGAAAGTTAGATCAGAGAGAGGAGTCTGCAAGGTACCATGGTTACCTCGAGTGAAAATGAACAGCTAAACCAGTGGGTGCCAGAAAAGGCTTTGCCAAAAAGGTGCTAGGCTTTGAAGGCAGGGATCTTATTCTGGGAGAGAGAAAAGCACCATGAGTAGCATGGCTGGAATGTATGAGAGAGGGGAAGAAGCAAAGGTGAGGTTGGAGGGGTAGACCAAGACCAAATCACAGAAGACCTTTTGTACTATATTGAGGGGCTTGAAAGAAACCTCTGAGTATGAAAGAACTTGGAGTTCTTCCTGAGTCTTTCTCACAGGGCTGCATTTGATGCAAATCTGCAAGAGATTGCTGCATGTTCAAGTCCATGTCATAATGAGTTGTTTTAGAAGATAGTTCCCTGCTATTTCAAAGAAGCCTTGCTAATAAGCCAGTGTCAGAGCAGAGTTGGCAGTGCTTTTCAGTGGGACAGACCCTGAGATCTGGTCCCAGGAACTGGATTAACATTTTTCTTGTCACCCGCTGTCCCTGCCCGCTTCCACTTCTTCATGGTCCAGCATCTTTGAGGATTCTGCACAGAAATGAATAGGACTGGTTCCCAAGGATGCCAGCCTGGCAGTCCCTAGAGTGCAAACTCCATTTTGAAAGGGATCAGGAAAAGAAAATCAAAAGGAATGGGAAAGACTATTTAAATGGGGTGGTTTATACAGTTAGTGGCCTTAATTTTTATTTCCTAGAAAGGGATTGTTGGAAAGACATGTCAGGTAAATTCTCCTGTGAAGTGCTCATAGAATTGCCATACCATCAGCAAGGAAAACGCAGACCAGGGCACAAGTACTGTGAATTTAAATCAACCTTGGATTAAATTCCTCAGGTAAACTGGCTAGCTGTGTCTCCCCAGTGTATATTTATCCAGATGTCCTTTTGGGATGGAACAGGAGTGATTTTTTAATGACTCTGAATTTAGTCTTCCCTAGACGCTTGGAGCCTGCATTTTGTTGACTCTGAAAGCTCTTCGTGTGAGCTCCAGGGGCAGCTGTGTGCAAGGAGGATGGGCTCCTGTTTCATCCCTGGGAGCTTGTACACATCAGTTTCCTCATCTCTGAAATGGGTATTATGGCAACTTCCACAGGGACTTTGTTGCCACAGATAATTTTTGTGGGACTAATTTGTTAAGGAAAATAAAGATTTATGGCATTAAAATATGCATGTCTAAAATAGCTCCCAGTGCTATTTGGCTGTCTTTGCCTGGATTTTACTATGCCTGCAAGTGAGATTCAGCATTTTCTTGTGGACCGTAAATTGTTGCTACTAAATGAGCTTGTCAGTCTCTGCTACAGAACAAAATGTCCTTGGATTTACCCACACAGCACTTCTTTGCCTACGTATACCAGAACACTGGATAAAAAAATGCACCCCATTCCAGTTTTTCCCAAGAAAAGTGCAGCTCTGTAAGGGACACTGACACTCCTCAAAGCCCCATAGAAGCTTCTGGAGCCTTCACACCTGACTCTGCTGTACACTTCCCCTTGTGGGTGTGGGCTTGGCAAGGTGTTGTCCAGATGGGGCCTTGTTCTCCTCATCTGCAAACTCCCATCAAGAGGCGCCCAGCTCTTGCTTCTCTCACTTCTCCCACTTGTGGACAAACTTTTGGAGTTTTCCCTCTAGCCTGGGATTTATAATTCCAAACCTCTTGTTGATTATAAAGCAGTGGGAAGGCTCCGTCCAGATCCTTTGGGGCACATCTTGCCATCCTGAGGACCAGGACTTTCTTGTGGGAGATGGGCCAGATTGGAAGTTTTCCTGACTATTGGAAAGTACTTTATACCCTCCAGGGGATCCTGAATGATTGTTCAGGGCCTGTATCAGTTACCTCCAGAGGCTAGGAGGGGACAGAAAATAGTAGACCCTGGGGTCCCCAAGCCCCTAGCACTCCACCACAAACAGGCATCCTTATTTGTTACCAGATTTGCTTAAGATTTTGCTTAAGGAAAAGTTTCTGCTGCTTAAAAAAAATGTTCAAAACCTCAGGTTTATGTTCTTTT
This sequence comes from Tarsius wallacei, assembly GCA_963574415.1. Classification (NCBI taxonomy): domain Eukaryota; kingdom Metazoa; phylum Chordata; class Mammalia; order Primates; family Tarsiidae; genus Tarsius; species Tarsius wallacei. The sequence goes on along the minus strand of CAUYQG010157869.1, from coordinate 10,944 downwards.
GGATTTTTTATTCTTGCACAACCTTGGTATTGTCTTATCTTATTCTCCATGAAATTGGAAGATGTATTTGTCACCAGGGCCCAGCCCACAGACTGAGTTTGCAAAGTTTACAAAGTAGCCAAGATTCCTCAGATGAGTAACCACTGATCTTTAGTTGTATGCAGTCTCTCTAGCACTGGTTTTATATGTGACTTTCTTTCAAATGATGAGTATGTGTTATTAAAAGCTCTCACTAGGAGAAAAATCTTGAAAAGGCATTGTCTTTTTAAAAAAATAAATATTTCAAACAATATCTTTTAGTAATTAAATTCCTGCTAGACGTATTGAAATTCATCTGACAAACACCTCCTGTAATACTCTCTGCACAGCCCAGACACCCTGTCCTTCAGACCATATGCTGCAGCCTCCCAGCTGGGCATTCTAGCTTCTCCCTGGACAAGCCAACCAACTCTCATGCTTCAGAAAAATTGTTCAGAAACGAAGATCTGACCAGTGCCTCCCCTGATTACAGTTTTCCACCCACAGGACATTCTGTCAATCCATGCTCTGAATTCTCTGGTTCATTCAGGAACCTGTATTGAGTGCCCATCCAGGATAGGCACTCTCCTGGACACTGAAGAAGCAAAGTTGATGCAGAAAGAATATGGGCTCTAGCAAGATGTTGTGCCTTCTTCCTGGAATCTCTTCTCTTCTCTGCCTGTTGAAATCAGCCCAGATAGCACCCCTTCTGCCTTCTTCACTTAGGCAGAGGAGTGCCTCTTTATCATGCTGAGGCACTTTGCAGGTAAATCTATTTGTCTTCTTCTACCTTGGGTGTACTGTGGATAAGGGGTCTGCTGGGTGGACTGTGCCCCTGAAGAGCAGCAACTGTATCTTGTTTGTTGTTGTGTCCCCAGTAGCTGACCCAGTGCAAATACCTGGTAGTTGTTCAAAGAGTTGTTTCCATTTTCTCTCTGACCTTTACTATCTTTGCAGAAATAACAAATTCCTTCTCATCTGTGTCTTCCCTGTAGAGCCACAAGCCTAACCTGTACTTGTTACATTGCAATAGTTTATATAGCTGTCCCCTCCAAATCTCCTGTTGAAATGTGACCTCCAACATTAGAGATGGAGCCTAGTGAGAGGTTCTTGGGTCATGAGGGCAAATCCCTCATGAATGGCGCAATGCCGTGCTGTGCTCACAGTAATGAGTGGGGTCTCTCCATTAGTTCTCACGAGAGCTGATTGTTTAAAGGAGGCTGGCATCTCTTATCTCTTGTGCTTCTCTCTCTCTCGCTTCCTCTCTTACCATGTGGTGCATCTGCCCCATTTCTCCTTAGGTTCTGATTGTAAGCTTCCTGAGGCACTATTCTTGTTGTACAATCTGCAGAACCATGAACCAAAGTCAACCTCTTTTTTTAAATAAATCACCCCGTCTCAAGTATTCCTTGATAGTAACACAAAACGGACTGATACATGCATTTTGTGAACCTTACAACATCTTGTTTGAAAGATCACATCTTGTTTGAGATCACTGCTGGTAAGACACCTTTTCCTGATTTGTTCTATATCCAGTAGATGGGTATCACCTAGGGTGGGAGCAGAAAAAAAGCTGGGCTCTATACTGGTGACTCTTTAGAGACCAGACAGCAACAGTTGAGATATCTGCTACTTGTATCTGCCTTTTTAAGGTAGTATTCATATTTTACTTGATTACTTAAAATGGGTAAGAAAGCAATGTTACTCCAAGATCATTTTAATGGTCTAGAACTCCCTGTAACTGGAGGATGAATCTCTGCCATCTAATCTATAGATCTTTCTGGGGAAAGAGTCTCCATATCTTGAGGTCTCCTTGGTAACTATGGAAAGCTAGGCATTTTTGTTTACCTACTGAAAGAAAGAGGTACCTCAAGAATAGCTGACTCTTGATGCCCTGTGCTTGGGTCTTTCTATCTTTCTTTCTTTCTTTTTTTTTTTTTTTTTTTGAGTAGGATTCTCACTCTGTCGCCCAGGTTGGAGTGCAGTGGCACACTCACAGCTACCCCAGTGTCGACGTACTGTGCTCCAGTGAACCTTCTTCCTTAGCCTTCCATGTAGCTGTAACTACAGGCAAATGCTACCACGCCCGGCTTATTTTTATTTTTATTTTTTTTATTTATTGTAGAGATGAGGGCTCACCATGTTGCCTGAGCTGGTCTCGAACCCGTGGGCTCAGGCAATCCACTTGCCTTGGCCTCCTAAATTGCTGGGATTACAGGCTGAGCCACTGAGCCCAGCCAAGGGTGGATCTTTCTAATGAATGTCACACCTTGACCTGCCAAGTTCACCAGCATGAGGCTTTTTCCTGTGCCCAGGTTTCACAAATGAAACAAAGCCCTGAGACATGTTGAATCTTAGAAGAGTATATACCTTGACAGACTGGGCAGTAGAAGCAGAGAAGTTTGTAGTTCTCCCCTGAGATCATTGCTGTCTCCAAGGTCATGGGCATTGTAGACATATTTTTTTTTCATTCAGTGTGTGCCTGCTCATACCCCATTTCTTGGAGCTCTGGCACCTCTGCCAGTGGGAGCGGACTATTAGACATTGTGGAGCAAGAGAAAGAGTATGCCTGCTTCTTCCTCACCTTGGTTTGTTAGCTCCAGAGTTGGCTGTCAAAGTTATCAGTCATGATGAGCACAGCTTTGCTATAGCCACCACTTCCAAGGCATTGATTTGAAAGGTGATTTCTTCAAGAAAACCTGCAAGCCTACAAGAGTCCGGGTGAGTGTGTTCACTTGTTGAGCCTCCTGTAGTTACCACTATATCATGGAAGATATGGTATGTGGGTGACGCTCCCATATGATTTTCTATATCTCCCCACTGTCCAAAGTAACCTCTGAGTACACGGATGAAAAAATCAACAGCTCTGTAGCCATTGCAATGTTAGCCTATGTCTCCAGGCATAAGGAATGATGCCCAGGTAATCTACCATGTGGCATCATGCCTGTATCATTTGTTTGGCTGGTGCCCTTGGCAGACCTATGCCTGACTCTTGCTTAGTGCAAGCCCTTGAGTCCAGGATGGTCTCTCGTGATACCAGATGCATGAATATAGAAAGGAACACGGTGATAAAAAAGGAAGCATTTTTTCCCAGTTGGGATTTAATAAAAATATTAAAGATGGAAGAATATTGCCTTCTTTGGGTTAGTTTATCTCTTTGTGAGATATCTGAATAAATATCGTGGCCATACTCATATGAGCTAGGTATTAGCCATTTGTCTAACGAGAGCATCTAAGGAAACTACTTTAGCAGAGACGTCCAGGAGAATTAGGCAACAGCGCCGACAGCAGTTGGAGAAGGAGGCAGGAGAGTGGGTCTGGGGTGGGGAGTGTTGAAATAAGAGGGCTGGGAGGTGTATTGTCATACTTGGGCTGTGCCTACTTTGTTATTCACCTACACTGTCACCCGAGATTCCCCTGGAGTTTATCTGGAGAGAGGCTTTGTGGAGAACCCTGAATCTCCAGCTTGAGTTCCCTTAGCACATTGCCTCAAAACCTTAGATGATATATGTTCACTGGAGGGGAACGAGGTTTTTTGACTGTGGTTAGTACTCACCATTCTTTGCATAATGTGAACACCACCCAGGGCAGTTCATAACATTTTAATTTCCTCATAAAATGTGTTTTCATTTCATCCTGCAGTATGTAAGCCCATCAGATTGTAGAGATTTAAGGAAATGAGGAATGTTATTTAAATTGAATCTCATGGAAGACACACCCAGCAATCATTTTCATTCATATTTTTACATTTTTTGGCAGCAATAATACAGTATTTTGATTTTTGATTTTTGTGTAGTGTTATAGGGCATATTCTTTGTGGGCTTAGATTCCAGAGTAGCATATCTGATTTATACATGATAAAGCCATGTTTGCCAAGTAATTTTGCTGAAAAGCAGCCACTTAGGCAGAAAGGGAAGAACCTACAATAAAAAGAATAGAGCATATTATGGAGCTGCAATGTTGTTCATTGGGACCAAGAAATGTTGGTTATCCAGAGGCCTAGAGACTAAAAGTTTGCTTGATTAAAGTTTCCATTTTATTTCATGTTTTTGGAGGGCATCCTGCAAGCCTTTAAGTTCAACGAGCTTCGTATGTGCTTATCACCAAGATCCTTGGTTATTTCTTCCCTGTAGGAACCATTATGAAGCTAAACAATATAGGTGACTCTATACTTAGTGTAACCGTGGAAACCACTGTTGATGATTTATTAAGCATTCTTTCTCCTGATCCCAGACAATACATTGTGCTGGCCCAAGTCCCCTAAAGGACTGGCTTTACCCTAATCATATAGACAACTTGAACTTTAATTATATCTTGGTTTGTACAATTGTTTGACTATGGTGATGGCTTCTTAAAATATAACAGCCAATTTGGGGGCCACCATCAGATGGTTAAAGGTGTTTTTTAAAAGTACTTCAAAGAAGACTGGGCTTGGTGGCTTAGCCTGCAATCCCAGCACTTTGGGAGGCTGAGGCGAGAGGATTGCCTGAGCCCAGGGGTTCGAGACCAGCCTGGACAACTTGGTGAGACCTTGTCTCTACAATAAATCAAAAAATTAGCCAGGCATGGTGGCATATGCCTGTAGTTCCGACTGCTTGGAGGGCTGAAGTGGAAGGATGGCCAGGGCCCAGCAGGTCGACACTGGGGTGGCTGTGAGCATGCCACTGCAGTACAATCTGGGCAATGGAGTGAGACTCCAACTCAAAAAACAAAAAGTGCTTAAAAGACAATTTTAATATATGTCGTTATAGAATGAATCAGGAAAAATGGACTCTTATCTTGTAGATATGAATCCATGGAAACTATACTTTCTGTTCCCGATGATGGGTGGGAATATAAAAGTACTTGGCAGTCCTGGGCACTCCTGGGCACTTAGCAAAGGTGTGTTGAGTCCACCTTTCCTGAATTAATTCTTGTTGTGCAAAGTGGCTTGTGGCTAAGTAGAGAGCACCCCACGAATGCTTCCTATAGCCCATCTAGCAAGCTGACAGGATGAGGAAGCTGGGTGGGACATTTGGTCCCAAAAGCCTCATCCCAGAGGACTCGGTGGTGTTTTATGAGTGCCCCGTAGCTGCAGACTGCCCCTGGAAAGTGGGGGTCTGTGTGTGCCTGGCCCCAGGGCGCTCTGGGCTTCTGCATTTCACGTGTGCTTGAATCAGGCTTCAGCAGTGACACTGGAGCAGTGCTGACGGATGCCCATCTTGATGGCAATTTGGCAAGGAGCCAAACTTTGGCCCTAAAGCAGAGGTGGTGCAATTAGACAGCTGAGATGCATTCTTTAAATACACACTTTTAATTGATTTCAGTTTGTTCAGTTCACAAAGATAGAGCTCTGACACACAGTAGCCTTCTTAGAGGGCCTTATTTTTACTTTTCCTTTATTCAGCAGTGTAATTCAATAACAACAGAAGCAACAATAATGCAGAGTTCTAAAAAGCGCATATTTGGCATGGCTCAGATACAAAAAGTACTATTAAGAACTAATGAGTGAGATAGTTAGATGTTAACCAGAAAAGCATTAATGAGCAGATGAGAATTCTGGCATAAACATCTGCTTCTGAAACAGATGTTACCTTGTAAATCTGCTGAAGAAAAGCCTGTGTAAATAGAACAGTGGACTGTTTTAGGTATTAGCAGGGACGGAAGGATATTGTGAGACTTTCAGACACTGTTTTCAACTCTTCTGAGACTCACAAATGACTGTGTGTGTTGAGGCGGTGAATTTTGGGGAGGTATTCTGTGAGCAGCACCAGGTATCAGTCAGGGTGAATACCAGCAGCAGGTCACAGTGAGCTTGACTGTGTGACATGGTAGTTGGAGACCACAGATTCCCGCTTCACGAGAAGAGATTTTGGATTCTCATGAATTAGCTAGCTTGTCTCTTGTCTTGTCTTGTCTAGACCTCCATCAACATTTCAGTGTATACGGATTGTGGCTGCCATCATCTTCCTGGGCTGGAGATTTAAGATCTGTTCTGCCCCAACAAAAATTACCTAACCTTTGGCTGATTTACAGGGTAGCTTGCTTTATGGCGGTGACTGAATGGCTGATAATGAGTTAATGGGCATGTACTCCCATATTACACAATGAATACATTTTAGGAGCTTTCAGTTCTGGGTCCAAGAATTACTAGGTGGCAAGATTTTTGGAGATCTACAGTAGGTGCTGGGGGATGTTTTAGAGCCCTCAAATGACAGTGTGTTGAAAACTACCTTATTCATATTCACAGAGGGACACCTTGATGTGGGTTATTTTCACTTAGAGTTGGAAGGAAGCCTTAAGGTCATCTAGTCCTCCCAGACCTCTTAGTGCACATGCTAAAAAATACAAGGTCTTCAAAGTGATTCACCCAGCATGACCTAGCCACTGCTGAAAGTGTTAATTCCCCAGAACTCAGGGCAGAGTTTCAAGATGGACACTCTCCCCACTTCACCCCCCACCTCCTCTCCACCACAGAAGTCTTACATCCTCCTTGCCTACTCAAGATCAAGAGTACAGTCTTAGCCAGGTGCTGTGGCTCATGCCTGTAATTCCAGCACCTTGAGAAGTGGAGGCAAGAAGATGGCCTGAGCCCAGGGGTTGAAGACCAGCCTGGGCAACCTGGTGAGACCTTGTCTCTACAATAAATAAAAAAATTAGCCAGGTGTGGTGGGACACACCTGTAGGTCCAGCTACTTCGAAGGCTGAGGGGAAAGGATCGCCTGAACCCAGCAAGTCAAGGCTGCAGTGGCTGTGAGCATGCCACTGTACTCCAGCCTGGGTAACAGAGTGAGACTTCAGCTCAAAAAAAAAAAAAAAATAGAGTGCAGTCTTATCCAGGGGGAAAGGTCTCGTGTGAGATGACTTGCCCCTTTTGATGCTTTGAAAGTTTGAAGTGGGGGTTAGAGATAGAGCCAGCCCCTGCCTAGCCTCTGTAGTTGAGGGTTGCCCTTGGGTGGCTCATTTGTTCAATTAGATCTACCTTCAGAATGGACATTGGCCTGGTACTTAGGAATGTTTTACAGTCCACCAGTGGAAAGCTGTGTTTACCAACAGCATAAGAAGACATGCCCTCAAGGGTATAGCTGCTTGTCATGACTAGGTGGGTTGCAGAGGAACCCAGCAAACCAATCCCAGGGCCCCAGAATCTGTGGTGATGTTTTTGTTGCAACTGGATGAGTCTGCTCCCTACTACAGAAAAGGATGGCTCTGAAACCTTTAAAGATACTTTGTTGATAAGTTTGGGTTGACTAGATTATCTAAATCTTAGATCCTAAAAGATGCTTGATCTTTCCCCCATTTGGGAATACACCAGGGCTGTCTTGCTGAGTCCCAGGAGCTTCTATCTGGAAGACCTTTTGGAAGAGATCCCTCAAAATGGTCTGTGTATTTGGACAACTGAAAGGCATCCTTCCCACCTTGCACCAAGTTTCTGAATGCTATTAGGTCTCAACTATGAAGATGTAATGATTTCCTTTTCTCTCTGTGTGTGTGTGTGTGTGTGTGTGTGTGTGTGTGTGCGTGTGCATGTGTGTGTGATAGTCATGCAAGAAAATCATCAGTTGTGCAAAACAGGATGATTTTCCTAGTTAGCAAGTTCTGTATTCTGTGGAATTCCTTCTCACATAGAACAAAGGCAAGCTGCAGTGAAGGGTAGCCACTAATTTTTGACCTTTTCCCAGAGTATGAGGATTTACTCATGATCATTAGGGGAGTTTTATTCTCTCTAAGAGACACTGGAAAGGTGCCTGTTAATAGGAAGTTCTAAATTCATTTCTTTTGTTATGCTTGAGGTGCAGGTTAATTTCTCTTGACAGATCCTTTGCATCTGTTGTATGGCTCCTGGCTTGTCAAAGGTGGGTCTTGTTTTACTTCAGAGGAGGGGAAGAGGGTGGGGGAGTCAATTTCACACTCCTGAGGCCCAAGGGTATTAGAGATGTGTGAAGTGAATAGAACCTGTGTTGCGTTTAGCTGCCTGGGAAGGTGCTCCTGTGACCACCATTTTGAACAGTGTCAATTGTATTTGTGACTCATGGTCTCCTGACAGTGTTTCTTTTACTTGCATGATGATGGCATAGGTGAATGGGCTATTTGAAAGGTTTTGCTATCCTTTTCAGTATCTCTCTTAAATGACTTCTTCTATCCTTATTCAGTGCTGATGGAGGAGGCTATAGATAGAATTCTTAAAAAAAAAAAAAAGAAAGAAAGAAAGAAAGAAAGAAAGAAAGAAAGAAAAAATACCTTGTCTTGATATACAGGAGAGTATTTTTCCTCCCCGGTGGCTTTGTTGCTATTTTACTAGGTTACTAGCCCGTTTTGCTTTCAGGACCCAACCACACCTTCCTTCACCTTCATATTAACCCTGTGAGATCACATTACTAATGAGGATGATAAGGTTTGTGGGATTTGGCAAGTCACTCAAGGTCATACTACTAGTAGGTGATTGACCCAGGATTTGAACCAAGATCTAGCTCACTCTCAAACCTACATTTTTTTCCATATGATACAGTTGTGTATCAACCAATCCTCCCACCAGACCCTGCCACTTTATGCTTTATCAGTACCTAAGTACATGTACATTCTGGAACAAATTATTCAGTTTCTTGCAGCTGTGGCTTTGTTCATGTGTTTTTTTCCTTGCATGAACAACACCTACACACACAGAGAGGCAAGCATACACAGACACACACATGCACACACCTTTCTTTGCGTGTTTTGCACTGCCTGTTCAAGACTTAACTCAGCCAGCAGACTTCCACGGGCTCTCGTCTTTGCCCTTCCCTGATATGTCTAGACTCTAGTTCTGCTTTAGCACTGACTTTTTCATGCTGCATATATGGCATGTTGCTCTAGCCAATATATTAGTGCCTTGAGGTCAAGGGCCTTGTCTCAGAGTCTTGCACTGGTCCTGGTACATCCAGGCCTTCACAACTGTCTGCAGATCTGAACTGAACCAAGTTGTTAGTGGGCTTTCAAACCGTGTGATGTGGATAATACAGACAACTAGAACATCAGGGACTGGCACAGCCTGTATCCCTGAGTAGGTCTACAAATGACTTGCTAACAGAAGACATCTGTGTCTCTCTACTTTTCAAGCACTGTGACAATCTCCACAAGCAAAACATTTAAAGAACTATAACATTTATGGCTCCTTGGCCATAAGTTCACTGCAGAACACATAAGAAATGCCATTCCCACAGGGTTATGGCAGAGATTCAGTATTGCAAACATCTTCATATGAGCAGTAAAGCAAAACTCTGGTGTGCGGCGCTCAACTGTTACCGACATATATTAACATTAGTGACAATTGAATGTGATCATCTGAGATGGCATTTTATCTGCCAAGTGCAGACTTGTGGCTTCTAGAGACCTCATTTGTCCTTTTTCTCATGTTTTTTTTTTTTATATTCAATATTTTTTATTATGGTATTGTGGGGTACAGTTGAGTATTAGGTATACAAAGATGCTTCGTTCAGGCACCTTTGTTGATAAGAGGTGTCTCCCCATCCCCAGACAGATATTTACTACCACTAATCCCATCACCCTCTCCCTCCCCCACCATAGTTTTCCACCACTGTCAGTCATTTTCTTATGGTAATACGTTGGATGATCAAGGTCTACTATATGAATGAGAACATGTGATATTCAGTTCTTTGTTTCTGTGAGATGTCACTCAGTATTACAGACTCTAGTTCCATCCATGTTGCTGTGAAATTTATGATTTTATTCTTTTTTATGGCTGCGTAGTATTCCATTGTGTATATGTACCACATTTTTTCAATCCAGTCCTCTTTTGATGGACAGCATGGTTGCTTCCAGGTTCTTGCTATTGTGGACAATGCTGCGATAAACATACATGTGCAGGTATCTTTTTTATAGAGTGATTTGAGTTCTTCAGGGTATATTCCCAGTAGGGGGATTGCGGGGTCATATGGGAGGTTGATATTTAGAGCTTTTAGGAACCGCTACACTGCTTTCCATAGAGGTTGCACTATGACTCAAATTACAAGCAGAAATTCGTGATTAGTGTGTCCTTGCTTTTATTTTTTGGTTGATATGGGGTACATATAAATTTTCAGTACTTAAATTGATTTTAGCACTTTGAATAGAAGAGGCTCTCAAAAGTTTGTTAAACAGCTGAGTGAATTTCAAAGCACTATTACTTTACATTTGAAGAAACTACTGAGAGCCAGGAAAAAGGAACAGATTTTGACATTGGCTGATAAGGTTTTGATCCAACAGGTTTGTAATTAATTTATCTGGTAATTGGTTGGAATATGCATGTTATATATCCCACCTTCAGGTTTAAATTGCTGTCATTATTTCTTTTCTATTATTTACATCAAAATTTGGCAGAGTTTTTTTATATAAATAAATAGTAAATATTTTAGACTTTGCAAGTCGCATGATTTCTGTACCAGCTACTCAACTCTACCTTTGTAGAATGGGAGTACCATAGACAATGCATAAACAAATGAGTGTGGCTGTGTTCCAGTAACACCTTATCAACAAAAATAGGCAGCGGGCCACAGTTTGCTAATTAAAGCAAATACAGATTTTTCAAAAGCTGTTGGGAAATTTAGGAAAATAGTCTGGGGGGAGGAATGGACTCCTAATCTCACTCCCATTCAATTTGGTGATTTCTAAAGTGGTCACATTAAATTGTAAGTTAAAGGACAAAATTTTCATTTAACATTGTATTTATCCTAGGACAACGGTTCTTAATATTTATTTGCTTTTAAGTCATCTGATGCATATATTGCAATCCTGGTAACAGTGGCTTACTATAGCAAAAAATTTATTTTTTTCTTCTTTTGCTTTTTTCTTTTTGAAGTTGGAGTCTCACTCTGTTGCCCAGCTTGGAGTACAGTGGCACAATCACAACTCACCACAGCCTCCTGAGGAGCTGGGACTATGGGTGCACACTATCATACCTGACTCATTTTT
>CAUYQG010157866.1:0-20602 GCA_963574415.1 Tarsius wallacei | reverse complement strand
ATTTAATGTTTGTCAGGGAACTCACTGGCCTTGCCAGGAAATTATCAATAGAGATTTTAAATATCATGTGCAGGTGGATAATCACTTGTAAGGTTTTATTTCTTCTGATTAGCGACTAATTGAATAAATTTGAGAAGCTACAGTTTGTATTTTTAGGAAGAGTGCCAATGCAAAAATTACATTTACTCAATTTCTTAATTTTTATGTGTGGTATATCATGCTTAAGAAATTAACAATCACATAAATATTAGAGCTCCCTTGCCTTTACTTCCCTTTGTTAAGGGGGTTTGCAATTCTGGTTAGAGATTGTAACTTAGGTACTTGAGCCCAGGAAGCCTTTTGTTTTACAAATGTTAAAGCTCATCCTTCCTGACAGAGAATAATTGATGCAGATGATAAACACCAGGTGTAACATTGTGGAAAACTAGTCAGGCCAACTTGCAGTTAAGAAACCTTGAAAATGTTATTTTACCCCAGCTAGTTGCAAATTGCTGCGTGAAGGTCACAGGTGTGACTTGTTAATCTATGTGATAATTATAGTGCTTAGAACTTGGTAGTGATTTATAATGTAATAGTTAAAGAAATAAGTAAGTTTTGTATGGATATTAAAAAATGATAATCATTAGAAAATGTTAGGAGTTTATAAATTTATAGTTTAGGATGATAATATTTAAAAATCAAAACAGGATGAACAAAGATACATTGCATGTCCGATTCGTCAGATTGAAACTGATTGCCTTGAAAACAAAAAACATGTAGAGTATAAAAGGAGTTGGAAAACACAATAAATCGGCATTTGTCCTGCTTGCAGCAGAGTCAGTGTCTAAGTTTCTTTCTCCTGCACCGACGCTGTCCCTCTTTCAGGAAACCCTGACCTGCTGGAGCTGGACTCTGGCAAAATAATATATGCCTTAACATTCATGTATCTATTTTTATTTATTGGTTCTTAGTTTGCTTTTTTCAAAAGCTTGAAGTATAGTATTTTTCCTCTAGCCCGGGGGTCTGTAAACTTTTTTAGTAAGGGGTCAGATATTAAATATTTCAGGATTTGTGGACCAGATACTTTCTGCTGCAAGTACTCAGGTCTGCCTTTGTAATGGGAAAACAGCCATAGACAATAAGCAAACGAATGGGCTTGACTGTGTTCCAACAAAACTTTATTTATAAGCACAGGTGGTAAGTCAGATTTGGTCTTAGTTTGCTGATACCTACACTGGCTCAATGTTTCTCACAGCAACTGGTCCATGAAATGTTTATTACCAGTTTAGAATGAGATAAGGAGCTTGACCAGTACATAAATAAATCTACATGATGTTTCCTTCATTGAGGAAGTCTTTTTATGCAAAGATACATCAGTTGAACTGAAGATGCTTCATGACTATGTAGTTGATTTATATTTTGCCTTAAGCTCCTTGTCTCACTATGGACTGATAAAAGATTTTTGGTTTGATAGAGGACACTCAAGCTTATTCTCCTGTATATCAGTCCTTAAAAATGTCACAATTTGTGATTATGTTAAGTCTATTTTTTTTTCAAAATAGATAAGTTTTTCTACTTATTTTGCTGCTATTGTTGGAACTATATCTCAAATCACTTTGTGGCTGTAGAGGGGCTGTTTCTTTAATCCTCATGGATATTTTCACCTCATTCCCTTAATTTTCTTCATTAAATTAACATTCATCCTGTATTTGTCTTATGGACAGCAAATGTTGAATCTTTAACATTTATAGTAAATTGCCTAATAAAGCACATAGCTATTCCATGACTATTTTAACTTTGCATGTCAAATAATATAACAGAAAAAAATTGGAGAAAACATATACATATTTGCCAATTGATTATTCATATCCAAAGCACAGACTTACAATATTATATGTTGCCAGGGTAAACACATGTGAAAGTGTTTTCTTTTACTGTTTTGGTACATTGGAGGAGTATTGAGCATGGATGCATATTTGCACAAATTTGCATTTCTACATATCTATAATTTGAAACTGTGATGGTGAATGTGTTTCCATCATATCCAGCCTTTTTCAAACAATAGCAGGCATGAGATTTTAAGTATGCAAAATTAGATTATGTTCTTTCTTTCTTTCTTTCTTCACTTCTCATTTATATGTGATAGAATTTCCAGCTTTTTAAAACCTGAACTATTAGGTTTTTTTGTACTACATAATCATTCTCATTTAAGTTTAAATTAATTTTACACATTAGCCATTCAATTTTTAATTGATGTCTTCAACTTTTTAACCTGCCAAATGACAATTTAAAATTAACTAAATTAATTACATGTCAAATCTGTCACCATTTTGAAATTTCGTTTTACTAATTATGATTAGTGAATTATTTGTGGGATGTTGTGATTATTTCCTACTGCAAACAAATAATCTTATGGCACCTATTGCATTTTTATTTATATTTTTAAAGAACTTCCCAATATTGAAAATATGTAGGATTTCTTCTTTGAGCAATATAAGATCTTTTCCTGTAACATAAATCACTTAGAATATACTGCAAGTCTTGGCTTCATGTGGTTTTAGAGATGTAAGAGAAAGTGTCACAAAAGAGAAAGTATGGTTTAGTAGAACCATATTGTCATTCTTTCATTAAGCATTTATTGGTCCATTATTCAATGTTCAGAATTTCTGTCTAAAACACCTAAAGATAACAACTGAGTGTGATAGGACTTCATAAATGTGGTTTATAATTTAGATTGAGGTTTCATGACTTTTATCAATTTAGTCACATACAAGCAGAGATGTTTGATCATATTCTATTTCCTGGCTTCAACGTTTCTAAGCCTCTCTAGAGCAGAAATGAAAGATTATGAGTGTGCTACATTTCTATAGCGCTTTCATTTCTACCCCAACCCTAGCTTACTTTCATGTCTGCAATAAGAATTTTGATCCAGGTCAGATTTATGTGAACATTATTTTTTTTTGATTGACCTACTCTGTGACTGAATTTTGCAATGAAACCTTATCAGGTTGTTATACACTATTGCAACTAGGCACCTTAAAATTAGATGGAAGAAAAAGAATACCTTACCAAATGATGTGCTGACTGAATAAAAAGTCGGTTTTACCTTGTTTCATATTTTTTGAGCATATAAGCCATTTAAAAAGTTTGCAAATTTTTAAAGCATTAGTGCTAGGTGTTTCAAATGTGTGTTAGAAAGTGCAGTGAAAAGTATAAAACATCATGTGAAGGAAATTCTGATATTAAGAAAAGTAGATGAAAGTTCAGGAACATATTGGAAATAAATCAAGAGAATAAGATTTTCTTGTTTTAACTTTCTTATCGACTGTTTGTGACATGATAGTTAAGGGATCTTGTCACAAGATGTCTACAGACTTCTAAACATAACTTGTCATCAATTAGTGTTGCCACTCTGAATTAGCATAATTTTGAACAAACTCCGTTTTATTCAACTCACCTAAAATAAATAAATGTCCAATGTCTGTAAGACCATTTGAAATTGAAAATAGCTCACAGACTTCCCATAACTATATTGAAAGGTAGTATGCATATTGATTACAATAGCTAGGTTGCTTGGGTTCATATTTTAACTCAGCAACTTGCTGAGTGACATTGGAAAGCTTTCTCATCTCCCTGTGCTTTAATCTCCTCATCTGCAGAATGAAGAATATTGACCTCATACCTTTGGTATAAGGATCAAATATTTAATACACACAAAGTATATGAAATTGTTTCTGGAACACAGTGGGCACATAATAAATATTGTTTCTTATTATTTTAACAATATAAATTTTAGCACCACTATTGTTACTTTGAAAGCCACTTTGTAGTAAGCCTTGGAATCCTGGACTTGAAAACCATTGGTTGCAACTCATAAACTTACTAAACTGAATAGTAACATAAAAATAATTTAAATCAGTCAAAAAGCATTTATGAAATAATATTCTAATTGTTTATTAGTTAAGTTATAAACTATTAAGCATTGTGTATATGTGGTTAATTCAAAGTAGTTTGCTTTATTGTATCTTGATGTCATACGATGAGTTGATAAAGCTAAGTCAGGGTATGAATCTTAGTTGCTGACAAATACACAGAAAACTTTTCTATCTAAGGCTGTCCAGAGAATAAAATTAAATTGCTTTTTTGATGTTGATTTTTTAAAATCCGTAAATCACTTTAATTCTTAACTTCCAGCAGTAATTTTTTCTCTTCTCTTTCTTATTCCTCTTCTTCCTCTTCTTGCTACAGACTGAGGATACTACTTTTGGAGTATATATCCAAAAGTAAGTGTACTGAAGAGCAGAAATGTTTCTGAATTATTTATACTCATCCACAGTATATAAAAGACACAGTATATAATTAAGATACATAATAAGAGTCTTCAGTCCTATGTAACATTTTCTGATGCATTATGATATACAAAAGTTATTTTAAATTATAAACTGCATCATTTAATATACTCCACAAAACATCATTCTATAGTAAAATACAAATTTATTATTTCACTTGTGAAGATTGGTTTTGCTGGAAAAATTCTGCTTTAAATATAAAACAGGTTCTACTTAATTAAATATCTTATTTAAATATTGTTTGAAACCTTTGTGTCCTATAATAATGTGATGCAAAATAACGTGAATTTAAACTGTTTGGCTTTTTAACATTTAGTTCTGAACTATGTAGACATATACTTATCAAGCTTCGTAGGTTTACTTCACATCATATAATAGGGTATCATTGGCACAAAAGTGTTTTAAATATAAACACCATCATTTTACTCCTGGTTTAAATGTACAGTTTTGCACAAGAGTCACACTGTTGCTTCCATTTTTACTAAAAGACATTGTCTTGAAAGCGCTATCACAATATCATTCCTCAAGAACCTACAGAAAGCTTTGGATTTTAAAATGCTCTATTCTGACACTTTCCTCCTGTAATAAAAAAACCTAAACTCAATCTCATAAGCAACATATTTACAGAATCTTATAGGAATTCTAATTTTTAATGGAAAAAAGATGATAGAAAATTTTGAGAGTGCAGGAGGGGAGGCGGCGAGAGGGAGAGGAGGCAGAGAGGAAGAAAGGAGGGGAAGAGGGGGCAAAGATGGCCAGTCGGCTCGGGGGCTGCAGCCTGGGGCTCCGAGCGGAGCCCTGACGGACTCACTGCCGCGCTGACCCACTGCAGCGCCTCGTGCTGACCGCAACCTCAAGAGCTGGGAGTCTCACTTTGTGCCCCAGGCTGGAGGGTGGTGGCACACTCCCGGCCACCCGCGCGTTGACCTGCTGGGCTCTGGAGAGCCTTCTGCCTCAGCCTTCCACAAATTTTCGGGGGACGCTCAGCAAGATGGCGACGGGACAAGTCGAACTGTGAAGATCTCCCCAAAAGGTGGCTCCCGAAGGCATTCCATGCGCCCCCGCAGCTGCTGCCGACGCGGCTGCTAGAGCCAGGCCCAGGCAGCAAACTGTCTCCATCACAGTATGGCCTCGCAAGGGATGGCTGCTCTGACTGCTGTGGTTGCCATCAGCTGCTGAACAGCTGCTGATGCTGCGGCTGTCGGCTCCAGCCCGGGAATCCCCAGCTCCCTCCTCCACCCCAAGCCGCCCACGGCAAACCGAACTGCAGTGCCAAGCTATTTTGCTGGTTCCCAGTGCCTGATGCCAGACACACACCGCCATCGCCCGTCATAGCTGATCAACTCGGGCCCCAGGTGAGTGGAGAGAGAGGATCAGTGAAAGATGAGCTGCCCACCGCAGCCAGAATGGCCATCATCAATAACTCAAAAATAACAGATGCTGGAGAGGATGTAGCAAAAGGGAACACTTCTAAACTGTTGGTGGGAGTGTAAACTAGTGCAGCCTCTGTGGAAAGCAGTGTGGCGATTCCTAAAAGCTCTTAATATCGACCTTCCATATGACCCCACAATCCCCCTACTGGGAATATGCCCTGAAGAACTCAAATCACTCTAGAAAAAAGATACCTGCACACGTATGTTTATTGCAGCATCATTCACAATAGCAAGATCATGGAACCAACCATGCTGTCCATCAAAAGAGGACTGAATTTTAAAAATGTGGTACATATACACAATGGAATATTACTCAGTCAAAAAAAAGAACAAAATCATGAATTTTGCAGCAACCTGGATGCAATTATAGTTTATCATACTGAGTGATTTCTCACAGAAACAAAGATCTGAGTATCACATGTTCTCACTCATAGTGGACCTTGAACAACTACTGTAATACTATAAGAAAAGGATTGATAGTGGCGGGAAACTATGGGGGGGGCATGGAGGGGCAGGGAGGTGGGATTAATGGTAGTCAATATCTGTCTGGGGAAGGGGGGCACACCTCATCAATAAGGGTACCTGCACAATGAATATTTGCATACCTAACCCTTAGCTCTACCCCACAATTTTAAAATAAAAAAATATATAAAATAAAAAAGAATATTTTATTATAACAGTTTTTATTCATTCTTACTGTAAAAATAAATTTCCCAGTAGTGGTTTTAAACTTTCATCTTTAAAATTCTTGTACTTTTTCTTTTTTCTACATTCATAAAATTTTGGTAGCTTTTTGATATTGTTGACAAGAAAAAATACTGAATATACATGAAAAATATATTATTTAATAATTATCAGTTTAAAAATACTTAATCTTAACCAAAAAATAGTTTTAAAATATGTAGCATATAGTTTAGTTCGATAATGGTAGATTCATTAGGAAAACCCAAAATGTTTTTTTCTGTAATATTTTTTAACTTACTTAAAGTTTGTTTTAAAATTGAAGAAGATATTAATTATACCATAAAGTGATTAGCTAAATTGTACAAATTATGTAGTAGTTTTCTGTATTAAAATTTGTCTATGTAAATTTTAGAATCTTTGATTTATTGGATTTTGATCACTGATTAGGACATACTTTGTTGTATAAAATGATCGATCATTTATGCCATATTTAGAAATATGTTTGTATGTGTGACTTTTCTTGTATTTGCATCATGTCTGATAAATGTGAAGCTCCTTTATAAGAATGCAATTAATCTAATTCTCACATTTGAATTGTTATTGTAATTGAATGTTTCACTCAAACTTTCTGTATATATTCTAGGCAAGATTGTATAGCAATTACTTAATATTTCATGTTTTTTAAAACAATACTTGAAAATATATGACAGAAATTTATTAATTTATTCACAATATTATTGACAAAAATTATATTTGTAATTATTTGAAATCTATCTAAAATAACCTAATACTCATTTAGTTAAGATCTCAGAAGGGTAGTAAAAGTGAAACTCTAATATACTTTAAAGATGATGTAGTGGTACTGCTATTTTGAAATAATATATGAAATATATATGAAATAAAAGCACTCGTTCATATTTTAATATTAGATTATGTGTTTTAATATTCTTGTTATTCTTACTCTTCCCCTCACCATTCAGGCATCAGTAAAGGTCTTTCATGTCCACTGCCTCAAGCATACAATATTCAGAATTATCCCTACTTTTAATTGTAAGAATAAGGTGCTTTAAAGAGAAAAGCATTTAGTGAATTTGATCATATTTTACAATGTCAACAGCCCAAATCTAGGTGACTCAGAGTATAGGTTTATACCAGTGAGAAAGAATTGGTGATGAATTGCAACAATACAAAGTATCAGATTGTTAAAGCAGACTCAGATGAATCAGAAATCTTACCCAATGAGAAGTTTTACTTATAACATTAAGAAGACATACAATCATGAGATATAGGTAAAACAGGGAGAGATCCAGAACCTTCATTGTAGTTACCTGGTCTGTTTCTTGCCAATCACGATGTGATCTGGTTCAGATATGAGACCTCTATGTGATACTAGTAGTTACGTAAATGACACAGAAGAGAACCATTTTTGCTATGACACATTGTCATTGTATTTTCAGATGGTTGTACAGTTTGTGTACCATTTTCCAGAGACCCATATACTGTAAATTCATAGATTCCAGGTTTGCTTACTACAATCTTAGACAAACCACATGTATTTTGCTAAAATCCTGTAGATAAGGAGTTTCTAGATAGAGAATACAATTAGTTTGTGTACTAAAAGAATTGTTATTTGCATGTTTACAAGGAAACTTGACTAGGTCATCTTCTTTGTTCCTCAGGGTGTCCCTGTGTCTCTCATGTCCTGGCATAAGAAAGACTATGGATTGTAGAACTTCTGTTTAATTATTTTCTACCCAGTAGTCTTTCGTGAAGAAGATGGGTTCAACCACAGGTTAGAAAAGAGATTAGTGGAAAAGTGTGCTTAGTTTAATGACTACCAGGTCTTTGGAAAGAGATCCAGTGTTTGCTATGCCCTCTCAGCTTGGTCCAGGGAGAATGCACGACTCTGCATATACCATCTAAATTTGTAGTTATCTCAGTGCTGAATATACCATTGCCTAATTGTCCTGGGGCATAGCCAACAGATGGAAAGTGCCTTGGACTATCAGAATTGTAGATTATCCAGTGGCTGAGGGAAGGACCTTGTGAACCAGCCTGTGGGCAGTATCATAGCTTGACATACCCAGGCATGTTGAGGGAGGGATTTTAAAAGTTCCTACATTCACAATAAAGATGTGAAACTAAGTGTGAAGACCAGTGAACTAGAAGAGTTCTCAACGTTGGAAGAAGGGGTATACTGAGTGGGGACCTGCAGGCTGGATGTCATGGCAGATCAGAGATATCAACAGCAGATGTAAGAGAGGTACAGAATGATACTTAGACAATGGAAGATCAGCTGTCCTCAGGGAAGGCCATTGATGACAGAGGTTATTACATGGACAAGATATCCTTGACTCAGTGACAGGAAAACACGTGAGGCTACTTGGAACTTATTACTTCAGAGAGAGAAGGAGAAAGGAGAGAGAGAGGAAGCTTTATCTCACAGTTTACTTAAAAAGGACAGTATTACCCTGTGCTAGAAAGATAAATTATTTTGGTAAAAAATAATATTGTCAAGCAAATTATATTCAGCTACAGAACAATAAAAATAATATTTTTTGAAAGATTGAATTTGTGATTGTGAAATTTCTTTCTTTTTTTTTTGAGTTAAAGTCTCACTGTTGCCCAGGCAGGAGTGCAGTGGCACACTCACGGCCACCCCAGCATCGACCTGCTGGGCTTAGGTAATCCTTCCGCCTCAGCTTTCCAAGTAGCCGCATCGACGGCTACTGCTACCATACCCAACTAATTTTGTACTTTTTATTGTAGAGACAAGGTCTCACCAAGTTGCCCAGGCTGATCTCGAAATCACAGCCTCAGGCAATTCGCTCGCCTCCGCGTCCCAAAGTGCTGAGATTACAGGCTGAGACACCGAGCCTGGTCCAATGGTGAAATTTCAAAAATGCTTTATTACCTTGCTGAGGAACAAATAATTAACAGAGAAACTGAGTAAGAAAACACCGCTGCTCTTACTAGTTATGTTACCTTATCTCACTGACTCATAGTTTCTTTATTTATGAATAATACCTATTCATACAGTTGCTGGAAAAAAGTAAATAAAATGTAGCCAAAAACACCTAGCACGTGACTTGGAACATGCAGATCCCCAATATGTTTTTGGAGAAGCATAATCTGAGGCAAGGTAACTGATGTAATGCTACTCATCATCATTTCATATACTAGTTAGCTTCTGCTTCCACACCAAGGCGAATCTTCTGCGACCTTTTGAGATTTGAAGTCGCTATTTTTGTTTTTGGCTTCTGGAATTCAAACATTGTTTGTGGCAGTATGTTTTCAACTGTTATTAGAAGTAGGAATTTTAGTTGTGAATGAATGAGAAAATATATCAGGTACCACAGGGTGCCTTTGTATAGGATAGTCATAGGTGTAATCAATCCATGAATCCTTACAGATGCTGATCTAAATAAGCCTTGCAGTTGTGGAAGTAGTCCTCCATAGCATCCATCTTTTTTTTTTTAGACTGATATTTAATTTTTTGAATTCATTATGGGACTTTTGTTGTGTTGTCTCATCATGATTTATATGTTGAGGAAAAGACAAACACCTTTGTGATATTTCATTTATTATTCATTTATTTATTTATTCTATTTTATAGTATCAGTGAAAGTACTGATATGACAGGCATGTGTGCATTTTCAAGAGTCTCTTCTTGCCTCAAATGTAATAAATAATACCTGTAAGCTATTTGGGAGCACTTGTTCTCTTATGAGGTCAGGAATGTACAGGTATAAAAGATGCAACATTTCCTCAGGACATTTTTTAAAGCAGCAACTAAGAGTCAACTAGCGTCTTCATTTTCAAAAGAAGTCCACTGAGGCTTGTGAATTGATCTGTGTTTGAAAGCTGGAATGATAGGCATGAAACTAATTAGAGACCAAAGGCTACCATGCCACTTTTTGTCTTCTTCTGGGTACAGTACACTTGAGGAGTTCCATGACAAGGACGCTTCAGGGGAACATATGGCTGAACTTAGCATTCTTCAGCAAATTAATCCAAACAAAGCACAGTCTTCTGCCTATAGCTCTTTGAATTTTAAAGTAGAATCTGAAGGGACAAGAGGAAGTTAAAAATATTCTAAACAGAATTTCTAGAAACGATCATTGCTGCAATTTTTAGTAAAGTAATAAAGATTTTGGTTGGTTTTATATTTTCAAAATAATTAATTTCGACTTAAAAATTCACAGTAGCATTTAAATTGTTTGGAATTTATAATTGTTAGGGAAGAAAATGTGGTTAATAAAATAATAATTTGAAGAACCAATCCCTTATTTTCTTCCCTGAAACTGTGTTTTCATTTTAGTTAAAATAAAGACATGGTATTTTAAAATTACCAAATTTCCTTTCTGGCTCAAACATCTTCTGAAACTACTTGGTTATTTTTTATTGACTTTACTTGTGACTTCCACAACATTTAACATAGATGTCTTATGCTTTTATCTTTCCTAACCATGCTTTGCAATAAGTAGATTTTTTTTCTTTCTCTGTATGTCTACAATTAAAATTTGTATCTCTCCAAAGAAAGTACAGGTTCATGAAAAACAGTCAGGTTAGTTATTGTGAAAAGTGCTTACGATCCACAAAGTGATGTAGTGTCATGCAGTTGCTTTCTGTCTTTCCCTCTGGTTTTACAAAATGAATTATTTAGGAGCAGGTTTGTTTATGTCATTAAGATTAAATCTCTGTCAAAATTGTCCTGAAGGAATTCTAAAAGGTCTTGGAAAACAGTTTGGCATCAACAGTGTTGCCAGTTTTTCACATAAAAAATGTTGCTTTTTTTCACATCCTAATTTGTGTATTTGTGTGCTGTGTGTGTGTGTGTTTGGAGAGCAGAGTGAAAAACAACTAACATTAAAGTGGGTAGATACATGTTATTCCATTAGTGATATCACATTTTTTTATATATGCAAGTATGAAAAGTTTTGGAGTGCCACGGGGGAATGTGAATTATTTGTTAGAGTTGACTACATTGATAGATAGTATATTTTGCTATTTTATAAAAATGGCACAGAGAAATGTTCATATATGAAATACTAAAGACAATAATATAGCTGCTTACAAATGTAGTAGGAATGGAATAAGATGTGTGATGAATTGGGGTATTATTCTTCTTTAATTTCCAGCATTAGTTTAAAATAATTTTTCAGTACATATTAGATGCTGAGTATGAACATGCCAGAAAGACAACTACTTTGATCATGGATGCCCTGTGCCCACACACTATGAAAAATCTTGCTTCCATAACTGCTAGTGAGCATTTTTCTTCCAAATCCAGAGCTGTTGTTTTGATTCTTTAGCACAAGAAAAGAGAGAGAAAATCTGAATATTACCATTCTGAATTTCAACTTGAGAAATTTTTGGCATGATGAGAAAAACCTCTTGATATTATTACAGTTATGACCACACAATGTTTCCTGCTGCATTCTACTTATTCACCTTCTCAGTAGTGTACCTAATCCCAAGGAGAAAAACAGTGTCAAAATGTTAGACTACTTAACAAGCATTGTAGTATTGCTTAATCATCTCACTTTCTAGTAGAATGCATTCTATAGTAATATGAGGTAAAGGAAATTTATGGGAATTCAATGTACTAAGCGTAACAGGGAACAGGGTCTAGTTCTTGGCCTCTTATGGCATAAACTCACATTGACTGAGTTTCCATACTTCACTAATTGATTACTATGCTCACAAAATAGCTCTTGTTTGGAAAGAGATATTAACTTGTATGTTGATATTCTAAGGTGTTACACCTTTTTGTGTGTCTCATTTGTGCAGTCTTTTTATTTCACTGTCAAAATTTAGTTACATAAGAATTGCTTGAAACATTCATGGAAAAATAACTGGAAGCCCTAGTTATTTTATCTGAGTATAAGGATATTTACATTGTGTAGATACTGTGGAGGCTTTTTATCTGGAAAGAAATTCTGTTCAGAGTAATGTCTGATAGTTTTATACAAACAAACCAAAGCTCATTTAATTTGTAAAGAGACAATTGAGAGAGTTCATAGTAATAGTAGTAGTAAAAGTCATAGCAATAGTTCTCATAGTATCTCATATTTGTATTTTTATTAATGGTTTAATAGAAACATTTTATGTATTACTTCACAGATATGAATAATTTCATGATAATTTATTCAATGTTTATTGATGACCCAGGTGCTCAGAGGAGAGGGAAGCAAAAGATCGGTGAGCCACAATGAACAGTGTCATGAAGGAAATTTCCACTCTTAGCTCTGAAAGTACTTGCTTAATTTGGTCTTCTTATTCATATTTTTATTTAGTCAACATTAAAGGGAAGGGTTTTGCCCCTGAATTTCTTGAGAGACTATATAATTTAAGAATCGGTCTATATAATATTGAGAACATTAATATAAAATGAAGAAAGAAAAATAATTAAAAATGTTCCTTGAGGTCAAAATGGAGTGGCTTGTTAAAATTTCAACATAAAATTTTAATTAGTTTTTTGAACACCACAATAACATTCCATGAAAAAGGCATTGTGATAAATAAGAGCCCTACGTCAGGATTTGCCAAGTTAAAAAAAATCAACTGTAAAATGAAAGCATCCAAGAAGCTTTACTACAGAGAAGGGGATAATACTTGCAACGTCAACATCCAATTTAGGTTTTAATTGACTTGCACTTCCAACTATATGGACAAGTCTGATAAGGAAAGGGAAGTATAGGTTTTCTTCTTTGTTGTGATTTCATATTTTAAACATTGGTTTTCACTCTGCTTCTTTTTTTTCCTGTATGGGCAAAAATAAAGAACAAAATTAATAAGGTTTGACATGGTATAGGAACTTTGTATCTTGGCTTAAATACAACATTTTGAGTTAATAATTTTTTTACCTTCAGGTGACAAGTTAAAACCAAACCCAAAGACTATTCTGTTGTTAGATTCTTTATGACTATTTTGGAATGAGTACAATTTGGGAATTACTTTTTACTCATGAGTATGATAAAAAGCTAGTAAGTTTACCCTGATCAAGTAAAATCAGGCAAGAGAGCATGGTTTTAATACTAAATTCTTGTTTTTACAATTATCGTGCATTAAATAATTATGGTTTTGCATGCAATTATTGTCAATATTCAAGTCTCTTTAGAGCTTATAATGCTTGGAGCTTGCTTTGAAGTTAAGAAAGCTCTGATACAGTAAAAAAAATGCCTGAAAAATACTGTGAAAGTGTTAAATCAGAAAAAGATAATGTAAAAAGGGAAGTAATAATAAGGAATATTCATTGTGTTTTGAAAAGTGTCCAGACAGTCATGTCAGGACAGCTAATAAGCAATTGGTTTTTTATTCATTCTGTTCAATTACATGCGGGATCTTGAGAAATTCCCAGTGGCTCTGCTACATTTCTCTCCTATTATTGTTCGCATTTTTGAACTTTGATGTCTCTTTTAAACAAAAAAATGTATGAAATGCCTATCTCAGGACAAACTATCTCACCCTATGTGTCTTTTATTGAAATAGCTGCAATTTACAGCATCTGTAGATAAAGAGGTCAATTTGTTTTATAATGTGCTATTATTCAGGAAATACCCTTGATTTTTAGATTCAGAGCTTGAGATTTTCAATATTTGCTGTTCACCTAAGAGTGTATCCTGGATGTAACTGTCACCTGTTCCTGAAGTCAACCGTATTTTGGTTTCCCTTCTCACCGTCTTCTTTCTGGAATGGTGGTCCTGTCACTACTGCTCGTCTTCTTTCAGGAATAGTCGTCCTGTCACTCATGCATGCCACTCTTAACTATGAAGCAGATTTAACAGAGTGCCTTTCTTGTTTATGCGGAGATTTACATACCCTATGGAACGATGCTAAAGGTAGATTAGCGTCTACATTAGGCTTTCTTGTCCATATAGTAGGGTTAAAAACTCAAAAGTGACAAGTTTGGAAAGAAAAACAAAATACAAACAATGGACACTTGTTTGAAATGTTTTGCATCTGGAATATTTGTAATTTTATTTTTTCAGGCAGCTCCTGTCACTGGGATGTGTATTCTACATGAATGCTTTGTTTTAGTTAGCTTGTATAGTTATTTATTTACTTTAGCCTCATTTCATGAAAGCTTCAAAGTAGCTTATAAGAATTAGTAAAAAAAAATGTGAAGCATGCAGGTAGAGTTGACAAGATACTGACTGTTCTCAGTTGAGATTCAATACCTTTCTGGGTCTTTGTTTGTTTAACGTTAGCATACTGATAACTACTAAAAAAACCTAACTAGTGACTATGGAATAGTGACTGGATCAGTTTATACACAGGGATCAAATTATTTCTCTAGATATTGTAAATTCCAATTATTAATGAAAAATCCTAGTAGCTGTTTTATTGTACTGCAGGAGGTGGGATCAACCCCCAGCCAAAATATAGTCTGGATGTTGTGATTGATGACACCACTCATACACTATGAGGGTAAGAAGACACACATTTCTTACCTAGAGAGGATTTTGGGGAAAGGTTACCCAGGCTTCCAAACTGGTCTGAGAATGGACAGGCAAAAAAGCTTTGGTCTTGATTGTGGTTAGAGGGTAGGCAAGGTGAATGTTCTCAGGTGGAGCTGGGACATAGGAAGTTCAACATAGTTGAACTTTCCACTGGCACTAAAGGAAGAAGCCCACCAGATTTTCTAATGGTTGCCCAGTTGTAGGGCAAGAGAGAAAGTGGAAGCCATGGGGTCCAAAAGCTCTCAGCTGTCAAACATCAAAATTGGAGTCAGACTCTTCATTGCAGAAGCAGTGAATTTACCTTTTTAAAAGCATTATTTTGTTAATGTTCCTTATCTCCACCCACACTGTCATCTTTCATTTGCTATCACCTTATCCTGCTTTATTTACTCCTTTTTATGATGCTGGTCACAACTGACTGACATACAAGTGAGTTTGTTTATGGTTTGCCTCTTCCTGCTGAAATCGTGCCCACTCCAGAGCAAAGGTTATGTCTGTCCATTTTTACTGCTGTATCCTCAGCAGTAAAGGAAGCAAGGCAGAACAGGAAGCAAAATAGGCACATGATAATTTTTAAAAAATAAATGTCAATCAACTTTACTAGACTACAATCCTCACGAAGGCAAGACTGTGCCTGTCTCTGTCATGGGTGATTCCAATGACTCAGAGAAATGCTTCACCTCTCAGTAAATATTGGTGGAAAGAATTCCTTCTTTCACTTATTTTATTATAACATTTTGCAAGAATCTCCTAGATCTTTTGCTTTCAGTGAAGAAACTAACTCTATCTTTAATGAAATCTTGCGTCATTTAAGTTCCAAAATAAAGCAAGAACGCATTAATCTAATTCTATTGATTTGTTTAAAAGTTTGAGCAGACCAGTAATTTTGCCAAAAAGCAAAAGATGGGAACTCACTTCTAATGACAAAGCAACGCTAAAATTTTAGACATTTTAGGAATATGTAAGCATAACTACTCTTTTGTTCACAGGAAACAAGAAATGTTTTAATTCCTGAAAAACGAAGTGAATTTTCAAGTTAAAATCAATTATATAAACTGCAGAACTGCATAACTGCACTCAGAAAAGAAATCTAATGAATAACCTTCGGAAGAAATCTGTTATGTATGTTTTTTGATAAGCCAAAGTATTTCCCCTGACATAAATTAATAAATATATAGACAGATAAATACATAAGTTAGATGTTGCTATGTTTTCCAGTCTAACCCATATGAGATTACAAAAGTTATTGTCTAAGAGCTAAATAATACTTGTTTTATTTATTTATTTATTTATTATTATTATTATTATTTTTGAGTTGGAGTCTCACTCTGTTGCCCAGACTGGAATACAGTGGCCGCTCCCGGCCACCACAGCCTCAACATGCTGGGCTCCGGTGATCCTTCCGCCTCAGCCTTCCAAGTAGCTGGAACTACAGGTGCGTGCTACCATGCCCGGCTAATTTTTTGATTTATTGTAGAAATGTGGTCTCACCAAGTTGCCCAGGCGGGTCTCGAACCTGCGGGCTCAGGCAATTCTCTCACCTTGGCCTCCCAAAGCACGGGATTACAGGCTGAGCCATCGAGCCCGGCCTTGTTTGATTTATTAAATGTTCTGAGACTTAGGCTGGTTATTCTTAGTTCTTCTTATACCATTAGTTTACTCTAATTTGGTAACTGTTATTACAAAGGCATCTGATATTCTGCAGCTGTGCAATTACACTGCTGCCAAACTTCACGCATAATGGCAATGCTGTAGCAGCCTGGAAAAGGTGGCCAGTTGAAACTCCTTCCTGGTGCCCAAACCTTACTTAGGGTAGCTTTCATCTGCCTGCCTTTTACTAATGAAGGAAGGCGCAGAGCTGGCGGTTTTTCAGTGTCTGTTGCTCAGCAACCAGGCCTTCCCTCTGAGGAAACAGGTCAGGAGAAAGGAAAAGAGATGAGAGGGTGATTAAATGTTTGTCTGCTATCGCGGATAAAGCAGAGATCCTCCGAACAGAAATCATTCTGAACAGATATCTTCAACCCACAGGAAATTAATCTCATTAAGCAAGGGGTTAATATCTGTTTGCTAAAAATATTGTTTCCCAAACACCTGGAGGGAAGTTTTCCTAGTTGTAAATAATATGTGAAGATCAACAGCATTACATTTGGTAAAGTCTGAAATGTTATTATGTCATGACTATCATCTCAAGGTTAAAGAAAATTCTTTCTAGATGACAAAAATGGTGTTTTATTTTATATGGTAGATTTATCATCAGTTACTTAGAGACACTTTAATTATCATAACAAAATCTAGGGTTTTCTCGATGATATAAAAATTGACTGTGATGTCTGTCTTCTGTTTCTTACTTAAAAATACTGATGGATAGTGTTTCTCAGGAAGTATTCTAAATGCAATACTGCATTGTAGAATCTTGACTACCTTTAATTTAAAAATTTTGAGACAGCAAAGTGCTTCTTTTGAGTTGTTGGGACTCAGAAAATCACACCCCAAAGTATGGCACTTTGGCATTCTGAATACTTTGAGCTGAAGGACACTGAAAGGGCCTCAGAGGAAGGTTTCGTTCTAACCCTCTCTCGCTCTTCTCTCTCCTGTTCTTTCTTCCCCAAGGAAGTCTATAGAAACTAGAAATATTACTCTAACCTTCCCCTGCCTTTGTTGTAGGAGCTAGCCATAAAGAAAGTCTCTGACCTACCTTGTCAGATGGCAGATCACAAGACCCTCATTTTAGAATGAGCCCCGCCCCCTACCCAGGAGGAAGAAATACCACACAAAGTGGCCAAGAAGCATCTGAATAGACAGGCATTGTTGTGTTTTCTGCCATAGTCTACAGCATTAGATCATACACTTTTGGTCCAATCACATGTCTATGTGACTGTCCATTCTTTATTTAACCTAAGCATAAAAATAGAAAGTTTTCCCTGGGTCTTTGGGTATTCATTTCTAAAGACTCCTATATCAAGTAAATTTTTTGTATAAATTTGTATGCCTTCTTATAGGAGTGTCAGCAATGATCCTTTTGATAAATGAGGAAAGGTATCACACCTTTCTGCCCCTACAGTGTCTTAATTTATGAGAACTATATTCTACTTGGTGGATTTACAACCTTAAATTAAAAAATAAAAACAGCAAACACATGGGGAAATAGAGACTGTCTAAAAAGGAAAATGATTTTTTAAAAGTCTGCTTTTTATACTGCTCTTAAATAAAATTTTCTTTATGTGTGTGTGTCTGTGTATATATATATAAAAAAATCATAGCTAGTATAATTTTACACACTAAAATTCAACATTTGTCTTCTATATTACTTGACTAAGTTATTTCAAAGGAACAATATGTTACTTTAGTTATTTTTCAGTTCTTTTTAGCGTTGTCAGGAAAGTAGAGCCTATCATTTTAAGCAGATGATCAGAAGTAAGCATAAAGTTTCAGTCAAGCATGATGAAGAGGCCCTACAATATTGTACCTACAGTCAATAGTAATATATTATACACTTAAACATTTAGGAGAGTAGAACTTATGTTGTGTTCTTATAAAATAATACAATAATATAAAAGAAATGTGAAGGTCAATTCAGAAAAAGTGGAGTTTCCACATAGGGAATAGCAAAGTGTCTACCCAGGACACTGGATACTTATAAATCTGTATTGGTAACTCTCCCAGAATCTGAAACCAGATCTATGTAATGACCTATACATCTGTTTGTTTATAAGTCATTCATTGATGTGCTATTTAGCTTTTACGAGGTTAACAAGAAATATGAATAAATTAGTTTGGCAATAATTTACTTCCTTAACTTTGTTTTCTCTCAATAGACAATCTATTGTCTTTGAGAACTGAAGACAACCGAACAACTTAAAACCCATGGAAAAATCTAGGATTATATTCAGCCCTTTTGTATTCATGATGAACTCACTAAATTACAAGTCCAAAAATCAACCTCTACTTTATCTTGCTATCTACAAAATAGCATTTAACCTTTATCTTACATCTTTAATGAGGTGTTGGAATGCTGCATGAAATTTTATTTCTGAAAGTGTTTTAGATCTTAGTTACAGCTTATGTTACAATTAAGAATAATATTGCTATATAACCAATAATAATTTTATCTCCAGCTATCACTATATACTATGCTTACATTTATATTTACATATATATTTTACATATTTTTTTAGTTCAACTCAAGTAGTTTTTAAATTTTTAATAATGGAAAATTTTTATCACACACACGTATATATATTTTATATATTTATTGTTTTAACATAGCTCTGTAGATTTAGTTCAACTGGTTATAATTGTTGCAATTTTGGTTAATATCCTCATCTCTAAATTTATCTTTAGAACTGGAACATTTTCAGTCACACCATTCTTGCTTCCACTTTTCAGTTCCTGTGCCTGCAGTAAAACCTCTGAGAATCAGAAAGCAAGGCATTCTACACACTCCCAGGACCGTTTTATGACTTCTTCTATTATTCCTCAGCTCTTGTCACTGAAATATAGAGAGGGCACATTGTAAGTGAGGGATGGCATTCCTCAAAACTCACAAAAGTTAACACTAATTTTCCACAGATATTTCTATTTTGGCATGACCTGGTTGAGTTTCACTGGGGGGAAGAAGTGGCAAAAATATGCCTATATTATTTAGGCACAATGAACTTTTAAAAAAAATAAGGAAATAACACAAGCTCAGCTAACTTTTGCAACTTTATCTAACCTATGCATTCTCTTGCTTTATAAGATTTCTTCACAACTGTTACAGACTAGCAGTGTATCAAACAATTTGCATTTAAACGTGATAATAAGCAAAAAGAGATTCTTTAAAATATAAAGCTCAGATCAAGAATAAATTGTACATGCAAATGTGCTGATTTAGATGCAGAGGATGAATTCTAACAGTGGGGCAACTAAAGAAATTAAGGTTAAAGCTTTTCCTGAGTGCCCAGTAATGCTGAATTACAATTGAATACCTATAGAAAAGTGTGACATCCAAATGGTTACCAAATGAATATATTATGCTCTGCGATGTTTCACTGAATTCTAAACGAGTTCAGAATGATGACATATCAAGAGGTGCTGAAGTACTTCAGGCACACTCAGTCAAATGCGTGTGGTTAAATAAAACTTTCTGGAATGTTCTTTACATAAAATGAATTTTTCCCATTCAGAAGGAAAGTAGAGCAATTTATTTTTTCCTTATACATTCTCATCACTAGTACGAGTTTGCTTTAATAAACTTGCTTTGGTTTCTAGAGAAACTCTTGCAATTTGAAAGTTACTTTGAAATGCTTTGGAATCATAATGCACTAAGCTTGTAATCTTGCCTCTATTGTGCCCTGCTTCATTAAGTATACTGCCTTCTCTGTTTAATATGAGAAGTAGCAACCAGCGCAAGTGAGCTAATGGCAGGGCACTCTATACTACCAATAGGTTTTCTAAAGAGCTAGGAATTAGGAAGTTCTGATTAGTCAAATGTTTTGGTCAATATGTATTTTTTACTACATTTACATGACATTACATCTTGTAGAATTATATCACAATAAAAATACACTTATGGGGGGAGGGGCCAAGATGGCGACCGGGCAGCGTGGTCTGTGAGACCTCCGCAGAAGAGGACACAGAAAGACTCCAGATCTCTCCCAGGGGGCCTGCTCCCCCACACGGAACTTGTCCACGGACACCGCAGAGGCATTAC
>CAUYQG010157864.1:0-30013 GCA_963574415.1 Tarsius wallacei | reverse complement strand
GAGGCTGTGGTGGCCGGGAGCGGCCACTGCACTCCAGTCTGGGCGACAGAGTGAGACTCCAACTCAAAAAAAAAAAAGTCCAAGTTTCCATTCTTTTTTTTCTTTTCATTTCTTAACATGCAATGAATATAATGTTACATTCAACTATTAATTTACAAAATAATAAGAAATAAGTTTCCCGTTGTTCTATTAACTAAATAAAGCCACTGACCTTTGTGATTTTCCTCGATGTTGCTTATGTGCTTTCTCAAACTATGAAACAAGATATTGTAGGTAACACAAGTCAAAATCTAGTCCTATAAATTGATATTAGGATAAATAAATGCAACAGCAAGCAACAATGACACAGTAAACCCTGAAGAACTATTATTCAAATATCTCAAGTGTCTCAGATATGCCTTTACATACACTCTCTATTCAGTACAAGGAACACATTCCCAGGGAAGGAGCCTCAGGAGAGAACACGCGAGCCAGAACTTAGGCTAACTGATCTTGCTTCCCTGCTAGCAAACTCTTCCTTTCTCTTTGAATTCCCACCTCAGTCTATTTCTGTAATTATGCTTTCTGTTCCCCGGTGGTAGAAAGGTTTACTACACCTCCATAATGTCGTAAGACTTCCAACAAGCCCTAATCTCATAATATTTAACCTGCTTCCTCACAACCTTTTTCTCAAGCAGTTAAAAACCTGTGATTGTGTCAAGTCCAGTGTCATGATCTACATCACAGACGCCCAGTACACTTTGGGTCTTGCTGCTTGCTGCTGCTGGCTAAATGTTAAAAATGCATTGGTGCTTGGTCTTCCTTTAATAACAATTACTATTAAGATCAAATGAAAATAGGGATAGAAAACACGCTAAATTGTTCTGATCCACTATAATTTTCCTAACCCATTTCCATTTATTTTATTTTGGATGTGACAGTTTATTTAAGATGTTGACCAATGTGTATTTTTAGAGTAGTACTAACTGCCCTCTTGCTTATGATTTGTTTTCTCATCTTCTGAGTCTCAAAAGCTCTACAAATGTATAGTAATTCAACCTATGTAACAATCTCTTATAACCAAAAGATTCTGATCTTACTGTAACTGCCTATTACTACAAGAAAAAATGAGGAATTTCATTCAAGTTATTTCAATGAATTTTTGTAGTACTTTAAAATATGTATTGTTTCCTAAAAAATAACAAACTGGAAGAAGAATAAGTTTGTCCATTTATTCATTTACTCATGCATTTATTCACTAACACACTCATTTATTCAGTAAATATATATTGGCTTATCCAGCTGTTTGAGGAAATAAAATTTTTGTTGATAAAGAAAATTATGTATTCTTCTAGGGTTTGTCTAAAATTTTTTTTTCTCCCTAAGGGGTAGATGACTTTTTTCCCCCTGTATGCTATCTTTCCTCCCATTATGCTAACTCTCTTTTGAAAAGTACATATGAAACTCTTTTGGGCAATAGAAATCAGTCTCAAAATTGTAGACTAAATATTACCTATCACTTTAATTTTTAAAATCTATGACTTATCTTAAAGTAAGAGTTTGTAATCTTTTCTTCCACCATATTATTTTTTTAAATAGATTAAAATTTATACTCCCAATTATACTTATAAAAACAATAATTATACCTCCAATTTTAATGTTCATGAGAGCAACATGCAATTGTGGGATTCATGAGCAGAATTCAGAAAAAGGTCAACTTTTCACAGTACACTTTCAAACTTGCATTTATATTGCTTTACAGATAAGTGAATTATTTTACAGAGAAGATGAAGAAGACTTTACAAAAAGTGCTGTGCATTAACTTTATTAGATTCATTTGGTCCAGCGAGACAAGGTGGTGGGTGTGCTTCAGAGAAAACACAACACACACAAGGTAACATAGTGATCACGTGGGAACCTGTCACAGGATGCCAAGTAACTGACTCCAAGTCCAGTGCTTTGTCCACTGTCTTCCTAAATGATTTTTGGTCTTCTTTGTTGTAAACTTTCTGACTTCCATCAGAAATGCTAAATACATTAAAAGCTTTAAGTGGAAACTGACCTAACTCCATAAGATTTAGCATACTTGAGCTACAAGAAGAAAATGGTCTATATTTGAAGACTTAAGAAACATACATTTAAAATATCCTTGAAACAAAAAATTATAAATTAAAAATAATGAAAAGAATTATCTTTACTTAATTTGAGGTTCTACAAAAAATATGTTTAAGTGTCTATTAGTGCTTCTAAAGGAATCCACTTTTTTTAGTGTTACTTTTCAACCCTTGGAAGATATTTTAAAATAATTCTGATTCTTTTCAAACTTTCCTCGAGTTGAGATTTCCTTTTTAAAGGGATCTCTTTACATTGAAGCAATCTGAATATAGTACAGTTAGGTACTCCCTTTTATATGAGAGCTTATTAAATGTTTGTTAGCAAATATGTTATTAAATGTTTGTTAGCAAATATGTCAACCTAGTTTCAAAATTATAATTACACAAAAAAAGCCTAAGCTCATTTTCTCAATCTCAGACTTTGAAAATACAATATAGATTAATGATTTTCTTAAAGTGATTTTAAACAAAATTTGGAATGGGACAATGCCACCATACCCATTGAGGTAATTGAAATAGAAGAGTTTTCCATCCAACCCAGGGTCAGGAATCACTGAAACAGTATATGCAACTTTTGCTATTTTAGTGTTTTTAATTGAGCATGATCTGTACCTCCCTCCTGGGCAACAGGTAACCTTCACTTTTTGATGTAGATTATAATAGTGGCTTCAAATAGCCTAAGCAAGCTTCTAAAATACAGCTACAGGACCCATTTTTCTAACTTCAAAATAGTCATACGAAGTTTAATAAATAGCTGAAATTCAATTGAATTATTCAACAAAAAGTATGTGATTGTCTTGTATCTAGTTAGTTAGTCAACACTTGCGTTAATCTTGTATCTAGTCAATCCGATAATGACTCTTGCGCTAATTCTTGTAAAATAAACTCTTCTCAGGAAAATAATGAAACAATATGAAGAAAATCAAGAGGTAAGGAAGAAAAACAGTGCGTTTTTTAAAGATAATGAATCTCATTTATGTGAGTGGTATAAATATTTAAGGAATACAAAGAAATGATGATTTAAATAGATATTGGTAGAAATTTCTGACTATATGATGTTGTGATGCAAAACTGATCTTGGGTAGACAGAATTAAGAATGGTATCCTGAGTTTTCCAAAGGGGTCCTACTGCAGACATCTACTGCCTAAGGACATAACTTCACATTGTTTGTGTCTTAAGCTTAGCGCCCTCCCTTCATCCATCCATAAGCCTTTGTAATTTTTTGACCCCATTCTATCATATGATGTTGCCCTCTGGCATTTGACTTCTTTGCTAGGAAAAGTTCTTATGGACTTACAGTTTTACCTTTCCCTAAGACTGTCAATTCCCATCAGCCCTACCTGATAAAACAAGAGGCTAAATAACCATCTATTTTGGAAACAAAGATAAAACAAAAAGAATAGCAAAAAATAATAACAACAGTATATTGAATATCTAGTGTACCCCAGGCACAGCATTAAGTAATTCTCAAAGCAATCCTATGGTTCTATTATTAAACTCATTATAAAGACTTGAAATCTGAAACTCACAGAGGTCAAATAACTTACCCAAGATAACATACCCGGTAAATGGCAAAGCTGGGGTTTAAGCCCATATTATCTGGCTCCAGAGCCAATGTTTTTAATCCCAAAGCTAAAGTAATATTGTACATTTGCAATTATATTTAGAAGTGGATTGAAAATCAGTAGTTTCTGCAAATTATGTCTAACATATTATAAATGTCTTAACACACACACAGAGCAATTTAACTACACAGCTGTCCTTCTAAATAAAAACAGCTTTAAATATTTGGTTTGTTTCACATGCAGTTTTTTAAAACTGCAAGATTCCTTTAAAAAATTCATATATCAAATGAAATTGCCACATAGGAAATCAAGAGTGGTAACGATTACCAAACACCACTCACTTTATAACATTTTCTCTATTAGTGTTGACACTTTTATTTCTGATGACAAAATTCTCCTCGGGGAGAAATCCCACTGATTTTATTTGTACCACTCCATCTTATGCTTTTAAAATAATAAAATAAAACAGATTAAACTGCCAAGAACACATCCAGGATAAGGGTTGGGAAGGAAAAAAAAAAGGGTACTCAGGGTATCTAAGTTATTTCACGTGTAAAGGATTTTACAATGAGTTGTTCGTTAATACATATTGCTTCAATAATATCCCAAACTTACTACCTATTTCAAACTCCCATAGTGAACTGCCAAAATAAACTAAAAGCAAGCATTAGGAAATAAGAGGGGGAAAAAGTCACTTCCAGGTAAAGTAGAACAATGTTTTCTTACCCAAACTGTATGCTAGACTTAGATATAATTCAAGCATGCACCCCATGAAAGCAAAGGATTAAAAAAATAATAGAATCAAAATCATGTAATTCCTGTTCTAGTATAACTCTTTTACAGTAAAAGCAAAGTGTGTGTGTGTGTGTGTGTGTGTGTGTGTGTGTGTGTGTGTGTGTACATGTGAATGTATGCAGGTCTATGTGTACCAAGAGAGCATGGGGAGAGAGGCCACATGTTTGAAAGTAATCAAAGCACAGATGAAACCTACTTTCTACAAAATAAGGTATACATGTTAGTGATAATTTCTCCTCAAACTCAATCTTTTGTTCACCTTCCATCAATGTGTTTTTTAAAGCAAAATGTTTGAAATGTACAGTAACTTAGCACTTGGTTTAGGAGTTTGTTCTTGAGGAAAATTGGAAAGTTCAATACTATCTTCATCTTACTGCAACATACAGTCTTTTTTCAAATTAAAGTGGATTGGCAGCAGTGGCAGACTGCCAGGGGAGGTGGGGACACACTTCTCAACAGGGGTACCTGCATACTGACCATTTGTATACCTAACCCTGAATTGTACCCCATACTTTTAAAATTAAAAAAAAAAAGAAGGCACAAATGTTCATGGAAACATTTGGTTTGATTTTTACTCTCAGTTTAAGTTTTCCAAACAACCTTCCTTCAGGTGCCAGCATAAGGGTTTAAATACAAAGGGTGGGTTAAATATGCCATGCTAAATCATCAGAATACCTAAAATCACTTCTGTGGCAACCAATGAAAAATTCTGCATCTCCCTTTAGTATACATGGCATCCTGGTTTATTCATCATAAAAGGTTAACACTGAGAGGGAGTGTTATAGTTCAAAAAAAAAAAAAAAGCATGAGTTTTTGCTCTGGGGTTCCTTTTGTCTCAACATAAAACTGTTTGGTTTAACACTAAGCATAGTTAAGTTTCTTTGTTCTTTTTATTATGTCTTATGTTTTTAAATATAGGCTTTGATCGAAACATGCTTTCACCTTCTTTCTGGGGAATTACAACAAAAGAGAAATTTACAGTAAAAAACAAACCTCAAAGTTATACCCATCACCCCTAAAAATATTTCAGCATTTAGACTTCCACTTTGACTTCCCATATAAACCTCTCTGTTGGTACAAACACCCCGCGTTTGCATCAGTTCTGATCTTTAATTACCTTTTCCCCATTCTCTACTGGCCTATGACAGAGATTAAGTGGACTTAACAGAAAAAAAAAAAAGCTTCCTGAGAAATGGAAGATCATTTAATCATTAAGATGCTATCCATCTCTAAAATGCTATAGGTTTATAATTTTCACTAATCATGCATCTCAATTTTGTGAACATACTGTATTTCTAAAGAAATATGTATATCTTTATCAACTATTAATAAAAGCCAACATTTATTGGGGCTCTTTAAGTGTACTCATATTATTTAATGTCCATGATAATACAATCAAATACCACTTTTAGCTTGATATGTTAAAAAAAAAAAAACTTAGAAGGGTGAAGTGACTTTCCTAATGTCACATAGCTAGAGATGGAGGTGGAATTCCAATCCTGGAAGCCTCACTTTGAAAGTTTGCCCTAAACTACTTCCTATTTTTTCTTTCTTTCAGCATATATTACATTCTTACTTATTCATCATGAAAATAATGGTTAGAGTTGAGAGGTAGTGTTGTATTCTAGAAAGAACATGAGTTTCTTCTTTTTTCTTTTCTTTTTTTTGAGTCAGGGTTTCACTCTATCACACAGGCTGGAGTATAGTGGCACATTAATGGCTCACCATAGTCTTGACCTCCTGAGTTTAGGCAAAACTCCTGCATAAGCCTCCCGAGTAACTGGGATTACAGGTATATACCACCGCACCTGGCTAATTTTCTTATTTTTGTAGAGACAAGGCCTTGCTATGTTGCCTAGGCTGGTCTCAAACTTCTGGGCTCAGGTGATCCACCTACTTCAGTCTCCCAAAGGGCTGGGATTATGGGTATGAGTCACCTAGCCTGTTTGAGCATGAGTTTTTCTTTGTAGAAGAAAGAACATGTATGAGTCTGTGTAGGTGTGTGTGTGTGCATGCTCTAGTTTTATTTAGTTTTCCAGTCAGACAGAGTTGAGTTTGAATTCTGACTCAGTTTCATTCTTGTGTGACCTTGGGAAAATTACATAACAATATCAACACTTTATTGGCTATTTTCTATAGGCTAGTCATTATACTAAGTACTTGGCATACACTGTCTCATAAAATCAAATTAAATCTTCATAAAAACCACGACAATGAGATAATATTATTAATATTTTAGAGAGGGTAGGACTATGGCTGAGAGAGGATAAGAAATCTTTCCAAGGTCAAATAGCCAGCAAGTGAATGGCAGCCCAAAAACTGAGCTGAGAGGAGGTTTAGACAGAAGTCCCTTGATGGTACCATGCTCTGTTTTGGGATCTAGCACTTGCTGCCTGTATTACAACTAATAAGGACCTCTGACAAGGACCCTGGAACCAGGCTTCCAGGGTTTAACTCTTATGTTTCACTGTAAGGCCTTTTGGCAGGTTATTCAACTATCATCGGTGGCAGTTTCCTCATTTATAAAGACAAAATACTACTACTAACTATCATAGGGTGTTTTGTGAAGAATAAATAAGATAATGATTGTAATGGGATTGCAGGTAGTAGGTAATCAATACATTATAATTAACAAGAGATCATTTTAATTTTGGCTAATTCTGACAAAGCTTTATTTCCACACACACACACAATTATGAACAGTAATAGTTTGTTTTTCAAATGGCAAACTCCCATAAAGTATCAAAAATGTCAGTATCTGTGCTCATTCCTATAGTTGTTTTCTCTTTTAGTTGTTCTGACCAAGTGCAGACTGGTTCTTTTTTCTTTTTCTACACAGAGGTGCCTAAAAGGCTGGGAAATTTTTAGTTATTTATTACAACAAAAGAAATAAATCATCATAAAAGGCTTACATTTGACATTTCACAGTATCTTTTGTGAATATTGGGCTCATAGTCTTCCAGAATGGACAGCTCTCATGTTTTCCAAAAAGGGAACAAAAGAGATGGGACATAGGAGAGAAGGGGAATTGAGAAGTATGAATCCTATGAACTGAGTGATGGCAGAAACTCTCTGAGGAATTATCATGATTGAGATTGAGACCTTATTGAGAATTAACACTCATATCTAAGACTTTCAGTGAATAAGTACTTAATATTCTTTCTGAAATAAGTGTTATAAATTCCCATTCCAAAAGTACTTACACTATTTTTCAAATTGAACTTCCAAAAAGAGAATTCAGAATTTACATTCTTATATTAGTTTCATTTCTTTTCCCAAAGGAATATAAGAAGAGTTCTAGGGAAATATATAAGGGAAAATGCACTCTATAGGCAACTGTGAATAATGCTAACTACTAGCTCAAAACTGGGTCATATGTTTATAAAAAATTGTAAACTCATTATAAGTGTTAAGAATAAAGCATTATATTTTCACTTTTCTGCTTTTACATATGAAACCAATTACCAGTTTTAATGCACTATGAAGATTTCAAAACATTTCATGTGATTTTAACTTTGAGGTCTAGAGGGAATAAGCTTGAGTATTTTCAAGTGCGAATAAAGCATTTTGTTGACTATCTTTTAGTTTTAAGAAATAAGCATCTGACAGCATGTGCACTCCCACCAACCAGCCCACACCTCTGGGAAGGTGGAATGAGTACAGGCCTGCTATGGTATCCTGCCTGGGCAAAATGAGAAGAGAACAGTGCAAGACACTGGCCCACTGGTGCCTTGACATCAGCAAGGCTTTGGCAACACATCCCTGGTAGGTTTTGGTGGGATCATTGGTTATCCAAAAGTACGTAGTGTCCAGATCCTGGTCCTGGGCTTAGCAAGTGCATATAGCTTTCACAGGATCTAAGGAACTCTGGAGTTTCCCTATCTATACCTGGGACCTTGGCAGACATTGTGGGAATAAAATTACACTACCCTAGAAAATTTATGACTGTGGGCTTAATTGCAGGTTCCTGTTTGCTGATAGTTGCCAAACTTGGAATTACATATGTTGAATAGACCCTCATCAATTATAGACATGTCTCAACTTGGACTCATGAAGAATTAAAAATCCCCAAACTTCCACTACTTTGAATGTAATAAGTCCAGTATTTTCACATATCTGACATTTTACTAACATAAAAAACAAAAATCAAAACTGAACCTGGCAGGAAAAAATCAGTCATGACCATTACAATCCTACAGAAATAGCAAGTACATAACACAAGAGATTATTATTTTAATACCCTCATACAGTTAAATTGTTATATAGCAATGTTATCTCTTTTCCCTGTAACTATATGTAAAAAAATCTCAAGGGATAAAAATACCAGGTGTCACCATTGGGGGCCCTGAAACCACTGGTCCTACTGAGTCGGGCGTGGAAAAAAAATGAGATTTAGGATTTTTGTTCTTTTGTTCTTCTTAGAGCACAGATATTGCATTGAAACAATGAAAAGAAAGTTTACTGTAAAATTAGAAAGCTTCCTAGATAAACACTTCCCAAGGTAGGTATTTTTCATTTCATATAGCTATTTAGTAAACATTTTTCCTTTTCATCTTTAAAGTTGCATGTTTAGCCGCTGCAATTACAGAGCTTCAGTGTGGCATTAAGCTAATAGCTTGATTCCAACTATAGGGAATCAATTAAGAAATTGAGTTCATATTGAAGAAAAAACAAAGAGGTGGGAAAAAAAGACATGAACTGATAGTAAGGCCAACAATGATGTCATATTAAAAGGGGTGACTTAATGCCACTTCACAGATTCATGCCTGTGAATGGAGGCAAGATTTTTAAAGGGTTATACATAAACAACACCTGCCACAAAGGCTCTACCACAGAGAGGTGAACTGTGCTGTCCACTGAAGATGTGGCTTCTACCCCTCATGCACAAACCCCATCCCCACCCCACATCTATTCTTCATCCAGATTATTTATACCCAGATGGAGTGATTTTTTTTTCCCCCAAAAAATAGGGGCAAGTAGAATTTAAAAACTTTAGTCTACTTGCCTTTTAAAAAACTGAAATAAAGCCCCCAAAGAGATTGCTACATCTAGGATGCCAAGCAGCGACTTTCGACAAGGACAATAATGCGTCCTAGCACGACCAAGATCTCAGCTGCTCTTCTCATTCCTTCTGAATTAATTATGGACTCTGGAATTTGAGCCTGAAGAACCTGAGAATATAATCATTCAATGTTTTCAGTTTCAAATATTAATGGAGAGGTAAATAAAACACAGGCATTTGGTAAAGTAAATAATTTCTGTTTTGTTCTTAACCATTCTAATTCTCAACCAGAGTTCTCTTACTGGATGCACCACACAGACTGTGAAAGAGGAAAAGGAAAAGTACTTCACAGATTCAATTCAAAGAGTGAAAGAAAATATTTTAAAATTCTATTCGATGTCAAGTTTAAAATACACAAAACAGAAATGTGGACCCCACACAAAATTCATAGAAGTGTTTTCAGTAAGTAGCTCTCTAATCTAAGACTCATAATTTGGTTCTATCATCCAACACAGAGTTCCCAAGGATACTCTTTACTCATTCACATTAAATCCATGGCTATACTTTTGCTTCTGTAACAGCTTCCTAGAGAAATCAGAATCTTACCTTTTCAAATCTGGAGAGGTTTCTTGGTGCTCTGAAAACTCCTGAGGTCTATGTCAAACAGCCATTCTCTTCCTCCCAGGGTCTTAGGGGCTTGGAGAAATCCCAACACCTGCTGCTACCACTGAGTGTCCAGGCTAGGAAAGTTTCAGGGTTTTGACAGCAGGGTCACTGAGCCACAGCCAAAGCTTGGGAAGCCTTAACAATCGAAAGCAAGTGTAGAAGGCAACATGGTACCCAGCACGGGGCTCAATTGTAGCAGCAGGGGGAGGAATATTCCCCACCCTCACAAGGGTGTAGAGGCGGCCATGACAGAACCCAAAGTTCTGTCAATGGACAGGGCCAAGGAAGTGGAGACATGACCACGCAGCACAAGACCCTGGGAGAAGGGAACCAACTAGCAAAGAGTTCAGGTAGCGCTTGAAAAGAATCACCAAAACTCCCCGCCAGAACACAAGAAGCAATGGAGAAATGCAACAAAATACATGGAGACAGGCCATTCTAGCATCCCACAAGAAAGCCAAAAACACAGATGAGGAGGGGTATGGAGATCTAGTTCTAGAAAGAAAAGTAAGGAACACACATTATAGCATGCCTACTGCACGGGAGGTTAAAATCCAATAAGTGACATAAAATTACTACATCCTGTCACCACAACCTTTACATCAAACATATTTAAAATATTAAAAGAAAAACAAATCCCTGTATGCTGACCCACAAGGCAACAGAAATTAAACAGGCAAAGTTGTTGGGGATTAGAGGAGAAAACAGAAAGTCAGAGAGAAGATTAAACTCAACTATTTTTAAATTGAAAAATAAACTTGTTTTTAATCAACACAACACACATTTTATCAAATTCATTACTTTCTATTCAGTGGGATAAAAGAAAGAGAATATGATGAAAAAGAGGCAGGTGGACAAGGAGTGCACAAAGATAAGAGAAGTAAAAGATGGGAAAAAGAAAAGAGGAAAAAGAAAAGAAGAAAAATGTAATTTAATTTTGATGCATTGGCAGATAAACTAAGATTCTCCTGAAGCTGCACTTCAAAAAGGTATACTTTCCATGGAGGTGGTAATAGCTTGTTAACTACTATTCACAGCTCTTCAATTGCTCACAACCTTCAGGAACTCACCGTGAGGAGGCCACTGAATATTAAATATTAAACAGCTACAAGTCACAGATACTACGACAATTTTACTTGGATGAGCTGGATAAAATCAAGTCAGAACTTCAGTATAAACTCTGATAGGACTTTAATAATCCCTAACATGTATCAAATGAAAATCATCAGGATCATTTAAAAATTCTCACTTTTCAAGACTAGAAGCAAGTTGGCCATGCATAGTATTTTACCTTGTAACAAGTTGAGAGACTACACAGCAGTTATGTGTGTAATTCTTGACTTTAGGTATCTGCTTATTTTCCTTGGTGTCAAATACCTCAAATAATTTTATGTTGGGAAAAATTAATTTCCCTCCTCACCTGCAAAATATGTATTGTTAACGACACATGAAAAAAAATAATAAAAGCTGCTCTTGCCTGAGCAAAGTTCACTATACCTGCTAAGTCATTATGGGTCAAATATTGTTATAACATGAAATAAGTCCTACCCTACAACATAGTAAGTACTGCCCAAGCAGCTAGTATTTTAAATGTGAAGAGCTGAAATTCTATAAGGGAAGAAAATGAGGTATCTGAATTTTCCTTCAAAATACTTTTTCATCATATAGGCAGTGCCTAAGTTTAGATGTTGGCCTGAGCTATAACTCAATTTTTTAAATATAATCATGCCAATGTGATAGATTTAAAGTCAGAAAGACTGGGAAAGCCTCCTTGGTAAAAACCAGATGGAAGATGCCCTTCTTTATAATGTAATAGTTTGACTTTAAATAAAAAAAAAATCAATTGCAGTTTGTACTCTGTACCTATGTTCTTAGTCCCATTCAAAAAAACAGTTTTTAATCATGTAAACAACAAAACTGAAACACATTAAAAAAAAGTGGAAGACAAGAAAGTGAATAAATGTTGCCAATCTGAAATTTTAGGAAGTTCATTCATTCCTAAAGCTCTTCAGATTTTTGAATAAAAATTATACTGTTATTCAAATACCTTACATAAGATTAGATCATCTAAACCAAGTTTTTCCTAACTGTTGCTAAGCATCACAAGAGAAGAAATTTTTGACAATGTCCTCACAGTTATATCCCCAGCACCTAGTTTACCTAGCAAGAAAGTGGGTGCTCAATAAATACTTATTGGCTAGTAGTGCCATATGTGAAAAGGAAATCTCCAAAAAGAAGTGTGGGGGGGGCTGGTCAAATAAATTTGTTAAAAGTTAAACAAATCTCTTCCTGCATAACTTGTCAAAACCTTTATTATGCCACTTTAAGTTCCCAAAAAGAATTGTATTCTAAGAAAATCTTGTCTACACCGCTAAAATTCCTATTTCTTCTAATCTTTTAATGAAAGACAAAGGTAAACTAGTAATTGGCACATATTTGTGCCTGATATAAATCACCAAAGGAAAGATATATATGTGTATATATTCATAAATATACACACATGATATCTCTAAATAGATATAGATACAGATAACTTGTTTTTAAAAAATGGCCTCTGCTTTGCAGAGAGAAAATTTCAGTGCGAAAGATCTTTGAAATAGTCCATTCAAAGTATTCATTTTCCAAGAAAGGAATCTGCTCAAGGAAATTACCTTGTATTGGTACATAAACAGATTAGCCATAAAGTTTCTCCTCGGGTAATGAAAAGATATACCCTGTGAAACTATCTGACTAATACAATGATTATTTGACTTACTTGCTTACATAATTATCTTGAATGGAAAATAATATTCCTAGCAGGAATCACACATATAAAATAATTTAATTTAAATTTTTATAATATACTGTTGTGAAAAAAGGTGCTTATTTAAAATTGAAAGAATAATTGCTTTTCTATACTAGAAAGGCATTTTTAAAAATCAATGTATGTCAAGTACAAAGTAAGAGTGGAAATTAAAGAGTGACTAAGAAATTACATGGCATGGCTGGGCACAACAGCTCACGCCTATAATCCCAGCATTATGAGAAGCTGAGTCAGGAGGATTGCTGAAGCCCAGGAGTTCAAGACCAGCCTGGGCAACATATTGAGACCTCATCTCTACAAAAAATCAAAAATTAGCTGAGTAGCTGGCATGGAAGGATTAACTGAGCCTAGGAGGTCAAGGCAGCAGTGAGCTGTGATCATGCCACTACACTCCAGCCTGAGTGATACCCCAACTCAAAAAAAAAAAAAAGGAAGGAAGGAAAAGAAATTACATGGAAAACTGTCCCAT
This sequence comes from Tarsius wallacei, assembly GCA_963574415.1. Classification (NCBI taxonomy): domain Eukaryota; kingdom Metazoa; phylum Chordata; class Mammalia; order Primates; family Tarsiidae; genus Tarsius; species Tarsius wallacei. Next base: position 16,619 of record CAUYQG010157864.1, on the reverse strand, counting down.
CTGCTGAAGTACCTAACAAACTTCAGAATTAGTGTTTTGGTAGTGAAGCAGGGAGTCCTTTTATGGAACATATACAGGATGACAGAGAAGGTCACTGATTAGTTTCTAAAACACAGTTTTCACTGTACAGAATCTCAGAGGCCAACTTCCCACGGATGCCATCTTGGTCCTTGAGAGAGCAGGCCTACCCAAAAGATATCTTAACAAACTGGCTCCCCATTTGCCTTATTCACTCACCAGCATCCATTAGCCAACTCCATGCTTTATCTTCAATAGATAAGATACGGCTTCTTCTCGCCATGGTGCCATGAAAAGGATCCAGAAGGTTCCCCTTAAACAACATTTCCTGAGTGACTGCTGCAGCACCAAGAGTAAAGGATAGGCCAGGTCAGCCACTTGTCCTTCCCAGCGGTATTAGCAGCAGCAGCAGCGGCAGAAGCTGGAGCAGACCATTTAGACCCACCTCCTTGCAGTATGCTAGCCAAAGCATTCTTGTTTACTCTACATGTGCACCATTTGCCCGTATGTTTGCACCTTCTCCACAGCGTATCAAAACAGGTGTTTTCCTGTGATCATACTTAAAATCTGCTCTCCAAAAAAGGTGATAAATATACTGTTACTATGAAATTCTAATTTTTTTAATTCTATGGAAAGACATGCTCTTAAAAGTTTACTTTATTATAAGAAGATTTAACAAATCCTTTTTAGATTTTTGTTCACTCTCCCCACTCCCAATAAGCAACTGGATTGTCCTAAAATTCCCTGTTAATGAAGAAAGAATGTTACCATATAAAATAAATGCCACCATGCAATTTTGGTCATTTCTTTCGTAATTCTATGCCTTCCTGGCATAGAATCTCTTTTATTACAAATGCTAATGTTTTCATAATCTTTGCAACACTGAACAGAGGGAAATATCAGGTCTCATGATCTCTGTTTTACAGAAGGAGCAATGGTTTCCTTGCTTCCATATTTCATCTCCGTTTTGATGTTATTAATGCGTTGTTTTCCTTTCCAGTGGTATTCAACTTAATAAGAGGCTAGAATGTGGCTGGACAGCAAGTTAAGCAGGTAAAAACATTAATAAAACACTTGACTGAAGTATCCAGGAGCTAAAATCCTATAGACACAAAAAGCAACTAGAAGGTGTTTTCTGTTTGTTTTGTCACTTAAATAGCTAACAAAGTATAAGTTAAAAATAGGTTGTTATTTTCCTAATTATTTACTTACTAGAGAAGAATTATAAACATCAAGACAAGTATTCTCTGCAGTAGAGAATTAACAATTCTCATTAGCAAAATTGAAAACGCTATATACACAGATTTTGGGTACATTTATGTATGTAATAAGAATAGACAGTGCTTTGATCATCAAAGTAATAAGAATAACAGCTAACACATGACATGTACACAGTAAGTGCTTTACATGTGTTGTTTCATTTAATCTCCATAGCAATCCCAAGGATTAGATATTAGTACTATACCATTTTGGAAATGAGGAAACTGAGGCTCAGTTAGGTTATATAACTTTTCGAGGTCACAGTGATTTAAATCCAGCTTATACAGTTCCAGAGCTGGATCTCCAGATCATTTCATTATAACTACAACATTAGTGTTGTCTTTTGCTTACTTGCATACTGCAAATATATCATTAACAAGTTGGCTATTAAACATGTTTATATATACTAAGATTAAGCAATATCTAATATGTATAAGGTAATGTAGTATGTGCCCTGAAATTCCTTAAGTTGTTAACATGTGTTCAGATTCACAACAACCCAACAAGGTAGGTATGCTTCCATTTAATGGGGTATCTGATGAATCTGAAGCATAGTGTTAAGTTGCCAAAAGTTACACAACTATTAAGTAGCAAAGGAACAATTTGGATTCAGGGAATGCAGCTTCTGAAGTTGTAGTTTGATGCTTACCCTCTACTGCCTCTTGAGAACTGACATTCGAGTGTTAGAATTCTTCAAGAAAAGGAACAAGAAATATCATGTTTGGCCAGAATTCTGGTAAGAGGAGGATCTGATATCCCTGTCTCTTTCAAAAACTTAGTATGTATATATTTACACAGATTATATTCTATGCATCAATTTCTTTTCTCTTTTTTTATTTTTTGAGCTCTGTCATCCAGGCTGAAGTACAGTGGTATGATCATGGCTTACTGCAGCCTCTAACTCCTGGGCTCAGGTGTTCCTCTCACCTCAGCCTCCTTAGTAGCAGGGACTACAGGCCACTACACCTGGCTAATTTTTTTTTTTTTTTTTTTGGTAAAGACAAGTTCTTGCTATGTTGCCCAGGCTGGTCTTTAAATCCTGACCCCTGGGCTCGAGCAATCCTCCTGCCTCAGTCTTCCAAAGTGCTAGGATTAAACCATGCCAAGCCTTGCCTCCATTTCTTTTAATGATATTTACAAGTTTAAGGAATTAACAAATGTTTTACGTGATTCTCAGGTTTTAAAGTCAAAACCAAATTCCAGTTTTCAAATTTTTTTTCAAGTATATCATACAGTTATGGTGAAGGCGTCTTCCCTTTGTCAGAATTCGGCCATAAACTATAAGAAAGACAGTCATTTGGTGGCATTTAGGAAGAAGTACTTATTTAGGTGCCCATGCAGTATAGCTTGAGGTGATGTGCCATTTATAGTCTATTTACTTTTTGCTACAAAAATAATCAAAAGTTACCATAGAAGGAAGATAGCAAATCTGTACTCAATTTCTAAAAACTTCCTACTTTGCAGAATTCCTGGGGTAGTTATATACTGTACCTATATGAGTTGACTTACTGTTTGGCTGACAGCAGATTTAAATTTGTCTCAGTCTCCAAACTTAACACTGAATTTGAACTAAAATTACTCAAGAATTCTAAAAAGCACATTTTGACAACTTATGAGTGAGAAAAACAAGTAATCCCACAGGTTTTTACACACAATGGATCTAACAAATGATTTTTACGACCTTGGCATTACTAAATGATAGACTAGAAAGAATCATGACTCATTTATGCAGTTAGCTAAACAGCGATAGAAACTGATAGCGATAGCAATACAGATAGAGACATACAGATAGAGACATACAGATCCTACTGCTCAGTTTTTCCACTCAAGTTACAGTTCCTATGCCTTGCTGATGTCAATGGCAAGGCAATCAATAGCATACAAGTAAAAGTTTGATTATTTTAACAAACTTTTCTTTTAAAGTGACATCAGAAGCAGCAATATTTGTGCATGAATACAATAACAGTCTATTACTGGGTCTATTTTATTTCACTTAATTTCTTGAACATGGCTTTAACTGGAAATAAATTAATAAACATACACTCTAGGCCATATTTATGTCAGAGCAGGTAAAGTTACAGTGAGTACCCAGCTTCTCCTGGAAACTTACAAATGAACCCTTAACTAGCAGTAAGACATCTAGATATGAACTAATGACCTAAAAGTGAAAAGCTCTAATTGTGCGTTATAAATTCCTTAGTCACTCTGTCCTCACAACTTTTATGCTTTAAATAAAACTGGCTAAAAAAAATCTCCAAGAGACTAAGTATGACTTAGTGTTTCCAAACCAGGAAAAGGAAGGACTTTCAGTGTTTGAGATAAGGTTTTTTTTTGTAGTTTGAAAAATAAACATTTCCTATTCAGTTATGCCCAAGGGCCGTGTGTGTGTGTGTGTGTGTGTGTGTGTGTGTAGGTGAAGAAGTGTCTGTGTTTGAACGGGTAAGAAAAGAAAGAGCTGGGCTCGGTGGCTCAGCCTGTAATCCCGCGCTTTGGGAGGTCGAGGTGAGTGGATTGCCTGAGCCCGCGGGTTCGAGACCTGGCTGGGCACCTTGGCGAGACCTCACCTCTACAATAAATAAAACAAAATACATTAGCCGGGCGTGGTAGCGCGCGCCTGTAGTTCCAACTACTCGGAAGGCTGAGGCGGAAGGATCGTGGGAGCCCAGCAGGTCGAGGCTGCGGTGACCGGGAGTGGCCACTTCACTCCAGTCTGGGCGACCGAGTGAGACTCCAACTAAAAAAAAAAAAAAAAGAAAAGAGAGAGTTGAGGGAGAGAGGAAGAGAAGATAGGGGGAAGGAGGGAAAGAGAAAAGGAGAAAAACGTTATCTTTTTTTAGCAGTATTTGATGTTTATGTAAACTGGCTATTTGGCAAGGGAGTTAGAATTTACCTCAACAAATTATGTCCGAAAGCCATGAAAGCATTTCAATTTATCATAACGTCAACAGGAAAGTCTTTACAGTAGTCACCCCTTATCCACAGGGGATAAGTTCCAAGACCCACAGTGGATGCCTAAAACCACTGATAGTACAAGACTCTACATATACTATGATTTTTCCTATGCATACATATCTATGATAAAGTTTAATTTCTACATTAGGCATGGTAAGAAATTAACAACAATAACTAATAATAAAATAGAACAAGCATAACGATATATTGTAATAAAAGTTATGTGAATATGGTGTCGCTTTCTCTCTCAAAATATCTTTTCATAACGTACTGCAGGTAACTGAAAACTGCAGAAAGTGAAACTACAGATAAGGGGGATTCCTGTACTATATTTCCATAAATTTAATGATACAGAATGATGCATTTTATAGTTACATCAAATAACAGAAAAATCTTGGGTCTCTAAGTCACATTAATTTGATTTATTTCGATACACACGATTCATTTTCTACATCGAAATGAAAACAGCATATTTTTTCCCACTGATGTAAGAATGAGCAGACTTGATCCTTGGTGTCATGCTAATATTAACCTAGAGTTATCTAACTTTATTTAAAATACATTTAGCCAGGCATGGTGGCATGCGCTTGCAGTTCCAGTTTCATGAGAGGCTGAGGTGGGAGGCTTGCTTGGGCCCAGGGGCCTGGGCAACAGAGCCAGACCCCACCTCAAAAAAAATTTTTTCTAAACCAAATTAATCAAATACAATATATTTTGTATAACTTGTTATTTACTGGAGTTACTAAGGGATGGCCAAGAGAAGTAAGAGCTGCATACATGTCAAGTACAGGTACATATGGTAACCCACCAAACGACATCTTGAATTACCAGACATCAGTAAGAGTTTCACTACAACTGTGCATCTTCCTGTGTGCTACTTGGAAATGCATTATACAAGCCTGGGTACAGGACTGTCAGTTAAGGGGACAAAATACCACCCCCATGACAGGTGCATGCCTATGTCTACTAGTTCAGTTAATCCTCATTATACAACTTTGAGACAGGTATGTTGTTACTCCCACTTGACCAATAAGAACCCTCAGAGTGGTAGAAAATGTGTTCAGCAAAATCTGTTCCATAAGTGTCACTAATACCTTCAGTAGATACTAGGGATGAATGAAATTCCACCAACACACATACACACACACACACACACACACACACACACACACACACACACACTTACTTTCTTGTTTTCTGTTAGAGGGATTGTCAAATATTTTTTGTATAATAGGTAGAGAGTTGCAATTTATATTATCAAGAATTTGTAGAAATAATTCTTAAATGATCAAGAATTATTTTTGGAGAATGCTATTCCTTCAGTTGTCAGATGAATAAATGTGAAAGTGAAAATTGCTTCAAACCAAATAGCTTACATAACCTCAGATGTCCAGAAAGCTTTTATTTTACCCATCACTTGAAAATAAAAGAACTTTGTCTTGTTTTGAAAGAAATGTATTTCCTTTATTCATATTTGATATTGCTGTCTAAGTTAGGCCAAGTCAGCTCAACGAAGGAGTAAAAACCATTCTCTTATTTTTACTGGCATTTATTAATCCCTAACTGAAAATTTTCTCATTTTTTATGTTAATAAAAACTTTATATTTAGATATTAAATGCTACCAGCATACTAAATGCTGCCAGTCTAATTCCTTCTTCAAAGCCCAGTTTAGCTCCCAAATGAGCTCATATCTGCCTTGTAGCACTGGCATTTCCAGTTCCACATTCCTGTTTAAAATACTTCTTCCCCCACCCCCCACCTTTTTTTTTTCTCCTTCCAGAAATGACTAATCTTCCTGTTATTCTACTCTGTCAGTTTTCCCCCTGGTATTCTTTTCATGTTGCATAATGTTTACTTTTCACCAGCTCCTTTTATAATTTTACTACTGTCTCCTTGGTACTAGCCTTCCGTTTTCAACAAATTAAAACAGTCAATATTTATATATTAGCAAACTTTTTTGTCAACTTTTGTGCAATGCAGACCAAGCTATTTCCTCGAGTCAAAAATGCAACTACTCTTTCAATAGACATAAATAAATACCCATTTGATGATCTTCAAAGTTAAATTTAGTCTAATCATAAGAATTACCAGATACCACAATCAAAGGACTTAGCTTTTTGTCTCCTTTCAAATTTCCTGATAAGGTTCTCCAGCAAAGCATACAGAATACCACTCCTTTTAAAGATCTCTTTCTCCCCAGCACTTCTCTGTAACCTCATAAAACATGTTAGCATCATCTTCTAAACACAATGTAAAGGTTTTCCATTTTTCTTTTAATTGAAAAATACATTTTAATTATATGCCAAGAATTTGCCTTCTACCCTAATCCCAAAAAATTATAAGTTATATCATAGTATCTGGACATGATGAGCAAAAGAGCTGAGTTTCTACCTTAGAGAAAACATTGAGAAGATTTTTAGAATGACAATCTTTATTTAAATAACATATCCTAAAATTCATAGTATCGTATCAAATGGTTAATAAAGCAATAGCATAAATCATAATCCCAGATTTACACTGTGCATCTTTTGGTGAATTCAACATTATAACATATTTATTATCTCATAATTACAGGATCCCTTAGAGAAAGGAGTTATTAGTCAAGATTACACTTTCTATCCATACAAGAAGATATTCACAGGTCATTAGAAATTGTACATTTTCTGAACTCTAAAAACAAATTTTAAAAAATCTTAATAAAACATATATTGTAGAAGACAAAAATATCCCTAAAATTTCACCCTCACTTCCTGAAAATATAAGTCAAAATCAGTTAAATGTTTGCTTATGAAAAATAGCACAGGGTCTACTCGTTTCCTTTTAGTCTTGGGGGAATTCCCATATTCCCACTTTAATTCTTACTTCCTTAAAAAAAAAATTAATGAATTAATAAAAAAACTTCCTCATTTTGCCCTTAACATAAACATCTGATTTTTCTATGGGTCAGCAGGAACAGCTTGGCTTCCAAATCTTTTTATTGTCCCTATTTTAGACACAAAGGCCAAGGACTCTAAAGTCATTAAAAACATTGTTAGTTGATGGAGGGGCATGTTGGCTCCTGCCTATAATCCTAGCACTTAGGGAGGCCAAGGCGGGAGGACTGCTTGAATAGAGGAGCTTGCCAGCCTAGGCAACACAGTGAGACCTGGTCTCTATAAAAATAAAATAAATAAATTAGCAAATATTTTTAAATTGGTAATTGAAATGTGATACCAAATATTACAGTAAGCAAAACCAGATTCACATCCAACAGATTCATTTTTTTAAATCACATCGTGACTAGAAAACAATCCCAAACTACATATTCCATGAAAAAAAAAAAAAAAAAGCAGGGCTCATACCTACTTCCCCAGCAACTGGCACAGTGCTTGACAAAAAGATTTCCAGTAAATATCTTCTGAGTAAATAAATTAAATTGTATGGAGGCATATTTCTGATAAACCAGAAAAGAGGGAAAGAAACTTTCTTGGCACCATTAAAAGTAATGTCAACAGTCGGGAGCGGTGGCTCACACCTGTAATCCCAGCACTTTGGGAGGTCTAGGAGAGAGGACTGCCTGAGCCCAGGGGTTCGAGACCTCATCTCTATAGTAAATAAAAAAATTAGCCAGGTATAGTGGCACCTGCCTGTGATTCCAGCTACTTGGAAGGCTGAGGTGGAAGAATTGCCTGAGTCCAGCATGTTGAGGCTACAATGAGCATGCCACTGCATTCCAGCCTGGATGACAGTAAGCCTGACTCAAAAAAAAAAAAAAAAGAAAGAAAGAAAGAAAAGAAAGAAAGAAAAGAAAAAATAACAGATAATTAACAAAATAAATTAATTTTAAAAAGGATAAGCAATCCAAAGAATTCCTCCAAGGGGAAAGTTGTTGTTTTTAGCAAAATCATGCATTTCCCCCACTTTTCTAACATAAATTGTATTTTGAAGTTGACAAGTACTTACTAAGTTCATTATAAAAGAATTCCTGGTAATAAATGCAGCAGGAATGACATAACTAAAAGTCACATGGAGCTATAAAATGATCAACAATGAGGTGAAATCTTTGGGTCCAAGTCTAATGGAGAACTTTATTGAGACTGGCACAGACTGACCTGAATCAACAGATTTCAGCATCATTAAAAGTAGGAATAACTAAAAGTATGTCCTCTCAGTGTGATTCCAAAGAAAGTGTACAGAACCATCTAGGAAGTATTCTCACCAACTGATAATAAATAACACTGAAGATGAACTCAACTCTAATCTAATTTTTAGTTCACAAAAAATAAGGGTGATGGAAGAACAAGCTAAATGGCACCACAGGAAATCAATGAGCTAAATTCACAATTTCAGACATTCTCCAGGATAATGACCTGAATTTTAAAAAATTAAAGACATAAGGGGAAAAGGGAGCAGTAATTTGTTACAGATTAAAAGAATCTTAAGAGACATAGCACCCAAATGGAATGTATAAACTGTGATTAGAGGCTGACCGGAGCAATAAACCTACAAAAAAAAAAAGACTCTGCTGTGACAATCAGGAAACGTTGAACATAAAGTGGATATTTGGTGATACAGAAAAACTGTCAATTTTGATAATTTGGAAATGGAGCTACATTTAAAATAAATTCTTGGCTGGGCATGGTGGCTCATGCCTATAATCCCAGCACTTTGGGAGGTAGAGGCAAGAGGATTGCCTGAGTCCAGGGATTTGAGACCAGCCTAAACAACTTGGAGAGACTCATCTCTACAATAAATAAAAAAATTAGCCCGGCGTGGTGGCTTGCGCATGTAGTTCCAGCTACAGGTGGAAAGGCTGAAGTGGGAGGATCTCCTGAGCCCAGAAGGTTGAGGCTGCACTCTAGCCTAGGTGACAGAGTGAGGATCCAACTCAAAAAAATAAAAAGTTTGTAACCATTAGCGATAGTACTGAAGAATTCACAGGTAACATGATAGGATGCCTGAGACTTGTTTTAACATACACCAAGGATAAAAGGCATGTAGGAGGCAATAAATGAAATAAGGGAAAAATGTTTATAGAGGCACACATGGAAATACGCATATAAAATGTTGATTTAAACATATATGGGGTTCATACATTATTTTCTCAAATATTGTATATGTTTAAAACTTGCCATAATAATTTTTAAAACATTACCAAAAAAAAGAACAAGCTAATGTCTGGAAGACATTATAATTTTATTTATATATATATATATATATATATATATATATATACATAATTTTTTTTTTGACAGGTTTGGTTTACTTTATTTTTTTGTATAAAAACCCTATGCTGTTGTCACAGCTGAAGCGTGGGTCCTCTGCATCTGGTGTGGGTGGATCTGGAGGAGATGGTCGGTGAATTCCTGATAGGAAAACTTGATGAATACAGTCTCTTTCCAGAGGTCAGAGGTCAAGTAGCTATAGGTCTTAGGGATGGTGTCAAAGGTGGCCTTGGCGGCAGCGCAGCCCTTGGCCAAGGTGTAGCAGTCATCAATGCCAGCCATCATCAGCAGCTTCTTAGGCACAGGGACCTAGATGATGCCAGTGCCCCTGGGAGAGAAATAAGGCGCACCAGCACAGAGACGCAGTAGTGGGCACCTTGCAAGGGACGGTGTAGGGCTTGCCGACCTTGTTCTACCAGTAGCCTCTCCGCACAGGGACGATGGAGAGCTTGGCAGGATGATGGGCTTTCGGATGGCAGTGGCTACTTTCGTGGAGCACTTAACACCCAGACAAACATGGCCAAGGTAGTCCCTGATGGCAACAAATGCCTTGAACCTGGTCTGCAGGCCAGCGCGGGTCTGCTTTCGCACGGGCGTGATCTTCAAAACCCCATCCTTCAGAGATGCACCAAGGAAAAAGTCGATGATTCAGACTCCTTGATGGGCAGGGAGAAAAGGTAGATCTCCTTGGCCCTGGCCTTGCCTCTACAAGCTCCGAGGCCTCTCCCCCGACCCCAGCCACCACCGCGACCTTAGCCCAGGAGACCACTGCCGAAACCTCCGCAGAAGCCGCAGTGCCCTCCCATTCCGGCTCGGGTCTTCCAGGGCCCTCCAGCTGCACCGGTGTCATCCACCACTTGGTGTTTTTTCAGAGAAGAAGCTATATTTATATTTCCGACCTGAAGTCACAAAACCTCTTTTACAAACTGGGCTTTGCTACTTAATATCTGGTCTAGCTGACCTAACTCAACACATTAACATATATGAACACAGGTGTTAAGTCAAAGGCTGTGAGCGCAAATCCAGAGATGGGGGAGGGGAGGACGGTATAATTATGAATTGCATTCCAAAGTACAGAAGCAAAGAAGCAAAACACTTACGGCCAGGGCTAGGGTGAGGAGCAGCTTTGTGGAGGAGATAATGTCTAAACTGTATCTATTATAAAAAGGGGTTATAGGACGGGCTTGGTGGCTCAGCCCGTAATTCCGCGCTTTGGGAGGCCGAGGTGAGTGAATTGCCTGAGCCCGTGGGTTCGAGACCGACCTGGGCAACTTGGTGAGACCTCATCTCTACAATAAATCAAAAATCAGCTGGGCGTGATCGCAGGCACCTGTAGTTCCAGCTACTTGGAAGGCTGAGGCAGAAGGATCGCCAGAGCCCAGCAGGTCGAGGCTGCGGTGACCGGGAGCAGCCACTGCACTCCAGTCTGGGTGACAGAGTGAGACTCCAATGCAAAAAAAATTAAAAAATAAAAAATAAAAAAATAAAATTTCACATGTAATGAAACTATAGAACCTCAAGGACAAAGTGAAGATCTTAAAAGCACTCAGAAAAGATTGACTACCCACAAAATTACAAACTGACAACAGACATCTCTACAGTAAAACTAAAACCAAAATACAATAGAATAATATTTTTTAAATGTTCAGAGAAACTAACTACTTAGAAATGTGCACCCAGAAAAACAATCTTTCAAGAATGAGGGTGAAATAAAGAGAAAGATAATAAAACTTAGAAAGAGTAATCTATACTACAGGAGTTTTTAAAGGATGATCTTTAGAAAGGAGAGTTATCCCAAAAAGAAATTCTGAGATGTAAGAAGGATTGGCAAACAAGGAAACTGGTAAATATAGAGGTAAATCTAAGCAAATATTGTTTGTAAAAAAACAAATATTAACTAATTTATAAATTCTTTAAAATAGACAAACAAAATAATGAACAAAAAACATGAAAAGGAGTGAAGTGGTCAGAATTCTAAATTTCTCATATTTCTCCAAATATTAACATTTTACAAAATCATAGTACAATAATTAAAATTAGCAAATTAATACTGATACAGTACTATTGATTAATTCACAGATCTTATTGAAGTTTTACCAATTGTCCCACTAGTGTCTTTTTTTTAGTCCAGTATCACTCATTGCATGGGTAGGTATATTAGTCTATTTGGGCTGCCGTAACAATACTACAGACTGAGTGATTTAAAGAACAGAATTTTCTCGTAGTTCTGGAAGTTGGAAGTCTAAGATCAAGTTTCTGGCAGTGTTAGTTTCTGGTGAGGCCGCTCTTCCTGGCTTGTAGATGGCTGCCTTCTTGCTGTATCTTCAATGTCTTTCTTTTATGTTCTGTGGACAGAGAGAAAGAGAGAGAGAGAGAGAAGGAAAGAATATCTATGTTTCTTATAAGGACACCAGACCTATCAGATGAAGATTCTACCCTTATAACCTTACATAACCTTTTCTTTTTTTTTTTTAGTTGGAGTCTCACTCTGTCGCCCAGACTGGAGTGCAGTGGCCGCTCCCAGCAACCACAGCCTCGACCTGCTGGGCTCTGGCGATCCTTCCGCCTCAGCCTTCTGAGTAGCTGGAACTACAGGCGTGTGCTACCACGCCCGGCTATGCTTATTTTCTTAAAGGCCTGATCTCTAAATACAGTCACACTAGGGACAAGGACTTCAACATGTCAATTGTGGAGAGAGGGAGGTAGACACAGAGACACAATTCTGTCCATAACATGGGCTTGTGACTGCTTTAACCAATAATGGTATGTGACAAGGGGAAGGAACATAGACATTATCTTTCAGTGAAAAATGTTAGAGTTTACAGCCTTATTTTAAACTACCTGAAAGAACAAGGACCTAAGAATAGCCACAAGATTCCTGAAAAAAGAACAACAAACCAGGGAAATCTGTACTTCCAGATATCAAGATTATTATTATTATTAAAATTTTTAGAGACAGAGTCTTGCTGTGTTGCCCAGGCTGGTCTTAAACTCCTAATCTCAAGTGATCCTCCCACCTTGGCCCAACACCAGATATCAAGATCATTATTAAGCCACATAATTAAGACGATGTGATCTTGGGTTTGGGATAGACAACCAATGAAATAAAAATTTAAAAATCTAGAAGTAGACCTATACGTGGGTAGGTTTTTGACATATTACAGGAATAGTTTTATGGTTCATTGGAAAAGGACAAGATATTTAAAATAAGTAATGAGGGCCGGGCTCAGTGGCTCAGCCTGTAATCCCAGCGCTTTGGGAGGCCGAGGTGAGTGGATTGCCTGAGCCCACAGGTTTGAGACCTGCCCGGGCAACTTGGCGAGATCTCATCTCTACAATAAATAAAAAATTAGCCAGGCATGGTAGCGTGCGCCTATTGTCCTGGCTACTTGGAAGGCTGAGGTGGAAGGATCGCTGGAGCCCAGCAGGTCAAGGCTGCAGTGGCTGGGAGCATGCCACTGCACTCCAGTCTGGGTGACGGAGTGAGATTCCAACTCAAAAATAAAATAAAAATAAAATAAAATAAGTAATGCTCAGAAAATTAATAATCTAAATGCAGAAAATGATACTGGATCATATTGCACACACAAATCACACAAAAAACTTTAAGGGAGAAGAACAAAATTTTTGAGCATTTAAGACATCTGGAGAAGCCTTCTGACAGTATCTCGGTCCCTGTCTCTTCCTCACAGGCCCATATGTCTTCCTCTTCCTAGGTTTTCATAAGTCGTCCCCTATATTCTTATTCTAAACACCACTGCTGCCACCTTTTTTTTTCCTTTCGCTAGCTGTACACGATTTCTGCCACTTACACAAGGTGTTCGAACTAAGCTGGCAGAAAGGAGAGTCAAACATTTACCCAGAACTTATTCCATGCCCTGCATGACCTAGCTGCCTTACCTGTATTAACTCATTTAATTGTCACAAACAGGCCAATGAGATTGCGATATCCTTGTTTTACAGAGAGACAAACAGGCACAGAGAGGCTTAGAAACTTGCCCAAGATCACAGGGTTCCTAAGTAGGGTTTTAACCCAGACACTCTGGCTCCAGATGCTAAAAAGGCACTGGAATTTGTATTAGGTAGTCTGACTCCAAAGACCATGTTTTTTGTTTTGTTTTAGTATGAGTCTCACTCTGTCACCCAGGCTGGAGTATAGTGGCACGCTCACGGCCAGGCCACCACAGCCTGGACCTGCTGGGCTCAAGTGATCCTTCTGCCTCAGCCTTCCAAGTAACTGGAACCACAGGCATGCACCACCACGCCCAGCTAATTTTTTGATTTATTGTAAAGATGAGGTCTCGAACACCTAGGCTCAGGCAATCCTCTCGCCTCAACCTCCCAAAGTGCTGGGATTACAGGCATGAGCCACCATGTCTGGCCTCAAAGACCGTATTTTTAATCTCCATGTTGGGCTGCAAAGGCCAGCAGATCACAGCAAGTCCTTGCTATATTGTTTTATTCGTAGACAGGCCAATCCCAGCTCCTGGGACACTGCAGACAGCAGTGTCTGTAAGGCTACAGACAGCAGCCCTCTTCTGGCACAGATGTGGCAGAGGCCTGTCCTGGAAATGAACTGTGGTACCAGGAAACTCACAGGCACTTCCAGGTCTGGGATCAGACTCCTCACTTCTATTGTGTACACTTTTTTTTTTTAAAGAGACAAAGTCACCCAGGCTGGAGTGCAGTGGCGTGATCTTGGCTCACTGTAGCCTCGACCAGCTGGGTTCAAGCGATCTTCCCACCTCAGCCCCCCAAGGAGCAGAGACTACAGGTGTGTGCCATCATACCCAACTCACATTTTGACTCGTAAGTTCCTGCACCAAAACCCAGAAGGCAAATCATTTTCCCTGCCTCCTTTCTCTACCCCAAATACCCACAGTAGAATTCACTGCAGAGAGGGAAGCAAAACTTCCTTCCTGGGTTTAGTCCCTTCCACTGAGGGAAAGATGGCATAATGTATCTGGAAGTCACAATTAAGTGTCCTTAGGTGCATTTGGCTCAAGGAAATCAGTATGTGTCGAGCCCCTGCTGTAAGTCAGGCACTCTGCTAGGCTTTCACACCATTTGGATTTTGCAGATCCCATAAAAATAAGGCTTTCTTTCCATCTGTCACCTTCAGAAGCCTCAGTTTTTGAAGACACAGGCTTCACTTGTGATCCCACCCTGCAGTCAGCATGGGCCCTCAGTCATGAGAAGCTATCAGAGAGAGACCTGAAGCCCAGCCCAGAAGATGTCTGATACATGCCCGTTCTGGTCTGAGACTTGTTTTTAAATTTTTGAAAATTAAACTTTGCCCAAGCAAACTATATAGATGGAAGACTTTTTTTTTTCTGCATAGAATGCTGGGTCCGGTTTGGGGGAACACAGTTTAAGCTCCCATTTTTCTCTGTCCAAATCGCAGGGTTTCACGTTGAAGCAATATGTAGCCCACCTGCCTGAAATGGCTAAGCCCACCCAGCTGGAAGAATACTACCTAGGTCAGTAGAGCACCCAGGAGAGTTGAGAACTCAGGAGCAGGAAGCACTGGAAGCAGCAGCCATCTATGATTCTAAGAGAACAGGGTAGGGAGGGAGAACAGAAAAACGCGGAAAAGAAAGAGAAGAGAATGAAGTTCGTGGTGCCAACAAAGAGGGTGGCAGAAATGACCAGCAATGGGCTTAATAAGGACTCAGGAAGGGAAAATACCCAGTTCACATAGGTGAGCACCAAAGGCCAGGAGGAGCTTGAAAGATGTGAATTCCAAGTATGAATCATCAAGACCCCAAGGACAGAAGACACAGAAGTTAAAGGCATATCAGAACTGTTACTAGTTGAACACGAATTCAAATGTTTTGTGAATTCAGTTATAATTGTATTCACTGCACGTGCATTAAATATTAATCTCTTCTTGAGTAACCGGTCTCCCTCCCCCCAGCAGTTCAAAATAAACATCTTAATGTTTTGTTGTTGTTTTGTTTTTGTTAGAGATGAGGTTCTTTTGTTGCCCAAGCTGGTCTTGAATTCCTGGCTTGAAGGAGAGCTCTCACCTCGGCCTCCCATAGTGTTGGGACTACAGGCAAGAGCCACCGTGCCTGGCCAAAATAGGTAGCTTATTATTTTATCAAAACAAAACAAAACGAAACCCAAATCAGGAGGAAGCATACCAGCTATCCAGCCGCTAAAGCAGTACTAAAAAAATGACAGATGGTGGACAGCCAGCTTGCTTGCCTGGGGGAGGGGAGGGGAGAGGAGGGGAGGGGAGGGCCCAGGGCAGATGGTATCAGATGCAGCTGGGGGTGAACTTGAGCCTTTTGAGTATGTTCTCCTAATGTGACTTATTTTCACTGGTTGTTAAGGTGCCAAAATAACTGCTTTTCAGATGGTGATGAAAAAATGTTGGAAGAAGTCATATCAATGTCAGGGGGGAGAAAATGTCTACCAGTTGAGCCTTCTTTTCAGTCTCACCACTCCCTACCCTCAAGCACCGGAGCAAGCCCCATTCCCTCTGATGGTGGACCCTGATTAATCTGCTCACTAACAGGTAAAAAGGGAAGGGAAAGAGTATATATATATATATATATATATATATATACTCACAGCCAAGGGAAAATATATGTTAAAGAACTGACACCCCAAAAGAAATGGTTCGAGTTGCATTAAAAAAAAAAAAAACTGGGTGCAGTGGCTCACACCTGTAATCCCAGCACTTTGGAAGGCAGAGGGAAGACGATTGCCTGAGCCCGGGGGTTCGAGACCAGCCTGGGCAACTTGATGAGACCATGTCACTACAATAAAGTTTTTAAAAAATTAGCCTGGTGTAGTGGTGCGCGCCTGTAGTTCCAGCTACTTGGAAGGCTGAGGCAGAAGGATCACCTGAGCCTAGCAGGTCCAGGCTTCGGTGGCTGCGAGCATGTCACTGTACTCCAGCCTGGGCAACAGTGAGACTCTGACTCAAAAAAAAAAAAAAAAAAGACCAAGGTATCAAACCTATAAGAAAAAAAATCAAACACTATTTCAAAGGCTTTTTTTTTTTTTTTATAAATTGGAGTCTTACTCTGTCTCCCAGACTGGAGTGCAGTGGCCGCTCCCAGCCACCGCAGCCTCGGCCTGCTGGGCTCCGGCGATCCTTCTGTCTCAGCCTTCCAAGTAGCTGGAACTACAGGCGCGCGCTACCACGCCCGGCTGATTTTTTGATTTATTGT